>JAJONR010000510.1:0-179883 GCA_029582245.1 Solanum etuberosum
CTATCGGCATCAGATGATGAAACGGGACTGCCGCTAGAACAAGAGCTGGACTGCGACTCTCCTGAATGTGTGGCCTGATACGCTCAAATTACACCTCTCTAAAGAAGTATAAGAGATTGTTATCAAGTAAAGAACCCAACTTGTAGGTTGGGGTCGATCCCACGAGGAAAATGGTTTAGACTTAAACTTAACTCACTATTATATCCGTTTAGTCAAATTTTTTCCGAGACAAGTAAATAAAGGGGGGATTTTTTAAGGAAGTATCAGATTGTTAATTAAGTAACAAGTAAGCAAGATTCAACTTTGTTGTTATCAATGTGAGAAAGAAATTAGGGTATATGTGTTCCCCATAAGCTCTTAACGCGGTAATCCTAATAATAGTAATCCTTTCCTAGTGTTTTACATGCAAAGTTGGTAAGTTATGTATCCCTTAGTGATTGGTCCTCCAAATAGGTAATGTCACTACGCACCTTGGTCGGGCTACGAGTGTGTACTTTACTAACCCTTACCTTTACCTCAGATTAGACATAACATCAATGTATGGCTTAGTTTTCACCCTCGCACCAATTGACATTAGACTATTAGATAGCATCCACTAAATATTTGTTGTTAATTCTTTTCTCATTAACTACCTCCTTGGTCCAGCAAGTAGAAACGAGGCGGGTTCTAACGTTTGCAACCATTAAAAAGACTTCTAAGCGAAAGAATTAACAATGCATGCATGCACACTAATCAAGAATTACTTAATTATTATTCATACTTTGTTAATTGCTCATGGTTCCCACAACCCTAGTTGTGGATTTAGCTATTCATGCTTTAAATCGATTTAACTTTACAACACACTCACACACCGTCGTTCCAAGGATGTATTTATCCTTAATTCATCAGATATTACCCAAGTAATTTGCACCCAAGGTCAAGTTCAACTTTGTGATTTCAAATGACTAACAATGACAAGTTCAAAGTTATTTTGAAATCGCTTACCTTACAAATAAATCAAAGTTGGCGAGTGTGTTAATGCAATGACACCCTTGTACCTCATCTACCTTTAGACACCGAACCCCAGACCTTGAATGCTTTGGTTGAAATGGAGGGATTTGGAAGAGACAATGGAAGATATGGGATTGGAAATTGAATTGAATCAGTTAGGGAGTTATTTGGGGGGGGGGTTTTAATAGATGAATATAAGGTAAATGGAAGTTTAAAACAGTTAGTGGAAGAAAATGGAAGTGGGAAATGAATTTGAAATGAAGGGTTATATTTATTTGGGTCCGGATCGGGTCAGGAAGAAACCCTACCTTGGACCCATGAGACCCCGTCGACGGTCCGTGGGTCAACCTAGGGTCCGTTGATCGGGTCCGTAGGACATGCTGACACAGACAAAAAATTAGAAACTTACCTGGGATCTACAGACGCTACCCACGGTCTGTGGATTTACCAACGGACCGTCGATGGGGCCCGTAGACCACTGCAAAACTTTTTTCTGCAGATATTGCCTTTTCGTCCCTGCACACGTAGCAACCATTAGGACTTTTTTTTTTAGATTTTCTGGACACTTTTTAGACACGGACCCTATTCTATATCTAGCCAACACTAATCAGAAAAATAAACACCTATCTAAAGAGCTACAAAATCAAAAAGAAAGAAGAAAACTCCTTTATCGAAAAGAAACTCCTATAGTTGGCTAGATTGTACATCTTGGGTTGCCTCCCAAGCAGCGCTTGATTTAATGTCGCGGAACAACGCAGACACCTTGATTACTCAGACTTCATCAAGATAATAAGCCTCTATCACTTCTTGTACACTCTCAGATTTTCCCAAGTAGACTTTTATCCTCTGTCCGTTCACCTTGAACCTCGTCCCTTCCTTGTTCTCAAGCTCAACCGCTCCATGTGGAAATACTTGAGTTACTCTGAATGGCCCGGTCCACTTGGAATTGAACTTGCCAGGAAACAAGCGCAACCTTGAGTTGAATAAGAGCACTAGATCATTGGCAACAAATTCATGCTTTTCAATCTTCTGATCATGGTACTTCATCATCTTCTCCTTGTACAAGGCTTAACTTTCATATGCTTTTAGGAGAAACCATCAAGCTCATTCATCTCATTCTGTCTTTGACTCGATGCGGCACCCCAATCCAAATTCTACTTCTTTAGCACCCACATTGCTTTATGCTCTAGCTCTATAGGTAAATGACATGACTTCCCATATACAAGTTGGTGGGGGACATACCTATGGGAGTCTTGAATGCGGTGCGATAGGCCCATAGAGCATCATCAAGCCTTCTTGACCAATCAGTTTTGTAGGCATTCACAGTCTTTGCAAGGATTTGCTTTATCTCTCTATTTGACATCTCAACTTTCCCACTAGACTATGGATCATAAGGAGTAGCTACATTGTGACGAACTCCATATTTCTCTAGCAACGCCTTGAACAACTTGTTACAAAAGTGAGAACCTCCATCGCTGATAATTGCCCTAGGTGTACCAAATCTGGAGAAGATACTCTTTTTCAGGAATGCGGTGACACTTTTTCCCTCATTGTTTGAAAGTGCAATTGCTTCCACCCATTTTGATACATAGTCAACTGCAACAAGACTATACTTCATCTCATGCGAACTCACAAACGGACCCATGATGTCAAGACCCCAGACATCGAATAACTCAATCACCAATATCGGGTTCATAAGTAGCTCTTGCTTCTTTGAAATTTCTCCTTCTCGTTGACAACGATCAGAAGACTTGGCGAAATCATGAGCATCTTGGTGGATGGTAGGCAAGTAATACCCACACTGCAAGATTTTATGAGTAGTCCGAATACCACTATGGTGCCCACCAACAGGCGATGAATGACACGCCTCGAGTATACTCATCATCTCTACCTCAGGCACACAACGACGAATAATCCCATCAGCACAAATACGAAACAAGTAAGGCTCATTCTAAAAGAGTTTCTTCACATCAGACATGAATTTTTTTTCTTTGGTGGAATGACAAATCCGATAGAACCAAATCACTTGCCAAGTAATTAGCAAAATCTGTGAACCAAGGGAGAAGATCATAAGAAGCAGCAAATACTTGTTCATCAGGGAACGCATCATTAATCTCAACTCCATCCTCAAACTTGATCATAGCTTCCTCCTCTAATCTGGACAAATGATCAGCAACCTGGTTTTCTGTCCCCTTTCTATCCTTTACTTCAAACTCGAACTCTTGCAACAAAAGCACTCATCTAATCAACCTTGGTTTTGTATCCTTTTTAGCCATCAGATACCTCAATGCAGAATGGTCTGTATGAACTATGACCTTAGAACCACGCAAGTAGGACCTAAATTTCTCGAATGTGAAAACTACAGCAAGGTTCCTATTCAGTCACAATATAGTTCTTTTGAGCCACATTCAGAGCTTTGCTGGCATAGTAAATCGGATGAAGAATCTTCTTTTGCCTCTGTCCTATTACTACCCCAAGCGCCACCCCGCTCGCATTACACATTACTTCAAACGGTTGTCCCCAATCCGGTGAAACAATGATAGGTGCGGAAGTTAACTTGGCTTTCAACTCTCCAGATGCTCTCAGACAAGCATCATTAAAATCAAGCTTACACTCTTTTTTGAGTAGTTTGCACAATGGCTGTGCAATTTTTGAGAAATCTTTTATCAACCTCCAGGAGAAACCTGCATGCCCAAGAAATCTCTGAACACCTTTGACAGAGATAGGTGGTGGAAGCTTTTCTATTACCTCAACTTTGGCTTGATCGACCTCAATACCTTTTGAGAAATCTGATGACCTAGAACTATACCCTCTTTCACCATGAAGGGATACTTTTCCCAATTGAGCACAAGATTGCACTCTTCACACCATTCAGTACTTCGGCCAGATGCATCAAACAACCATAAAATGAGTCACCTACCACAGAGAAATCATCCATAAATACCTCAACCGTGTCATCCACCATATCTGAAAATATCGACATCATACAACGCTAGAAGGTCGCTAGAGCATTACATAACCCAAATGGCATCCTTTTGAAGGCGAAAGTCCCATAATGACAAGTGAAGGTGGTCTTCTCTTGGTCTTCCGGTGCTATGGAGATTTGATTATAGCCTTAATACCCATCTAGAAAACAATACCAACCCTTACCAGCGAGATGATCCAACATCTGATCCATGAACGGCATAAGGAAGTGGTCTTTCTCTGTCCATGCATTTAGTTTGCGGTAGTCCATACACACTCTCCAACCAGTCACAAGTCTCATTCGAACAAGCACATTTTTAGAATTTGGAACCACAGTGATTCCCCCTTTCTTGGGCACACACTCAACAAGACAAACCCAACTACTATCAGCGATGGGATATATGACTCCAGCATCCAACCACTTAATGATATCCTTTTTCACAACCTCTTGCATAGGGGGGTTCAGTCTCCTTTGGTGCTCAATACTTGGCTTACTGTCCGGCATGAGTTGGATTTTGTGAGAACAAATGCCCGGTGGAATCCCAATATTATCTGTAATAGTCCATCCAATAGCCCTCTTGAACCTCTTCAATACCAAAACCAAAGCCTAAACTTGCTCCTTGCTCAAATCAGCAGCAATGATTACCGGTAAAGTGCTATCTTTCCCCAAAAATACATACCTCAAGTAGGATGGTAGAGCCTTAAGTTCCAGTTTTGGAGGCTCTTCCACTTACGGTTTTGCAGGTGGGGAGTCACGATTCTTCATGTCTAAATCCAATCTTTTTAGTTTGGAACGGAATTCAAACCTATCAAGTGCGGCAACTAATTCATCATAGTCTTCAATACCATCACCGTTAAAATTAATCATTACCGCTGTTAGTGCATCAACACCCAACCTCTCTTCAATAGACACTTCAGAACCTTGCTCCACAATATGATTCACCACCGATACCGAATTAAGATCAGTTTCCTGCTTCATGGACCTACAGATATTAAACATTACCTCCTCATTATTCAGTCGGAACTTCATCTGCACTCTCTCCATATTGACTAAGGCACTCCAGTAGCGAGGAATGGTCTCCCTAAAATGATGGAAACCTCAAAATCAACCTCACAATCAAGTATCACAAAATCCACCGGAAATATGAACGACTCCACTTTCACAAGGACTTCTTGGAGAACACCAATGGTCTTCTTCACAGTTCTATCGGCCATGAGTAGACACATCGTAGTCGGTTTTGGAGCCCCTAAACCCAACTTCATGTAGATGGTTAATGGCATCAAATTAATGTTGGCACCTAAGTCGCACAAAGCTTTAGCAAAGTGTAACATCTCAATGGTACAAGGAATAGTGAAAGCTCCAGGATCTTCTTTCTTTTGCACAAGTGACCTAGTAGCAATGGCACTGCAATGTTTCATCCTCTCATCATTGTCAAAACTAACAGCCCTCTTTTTGGTCACCAAGTCTTTCATGAATTTAGCATACCCATGAATTTGTTCCAATGCTTCTATCAATGGTACGTTTATGGACAGTTGCTTCAACATAGCTATGAACCTGCGGTATTTACCCTCTTCAGTTTTTTTCACTAGTCTCTGTGGGAATGGAGGTGGAGGTATAGGCATGGAAACTACTTTTTGGGTCACCTCAGCTTCCATTGCAATATCATCTATTGGGACTTTAGTAACCTCGATCTCATCCTCATCCTTCTCTATCACTTGTTCAACCTCAGACGGCATGGGGGGTCAATGGTCTGCTTTCCTCCACAAGTAGTGACTGCCATACGATGCCCATCATTTTTCAGATTCTGGATGGTGTTGCTAGGAAGTGTGCCAGGCAGATGTGGGTTCGCAGTGGTGGACAACTGACTAAACTGTTGCTCAAGTAGCTTGATCGATACTCTATGGGCATTAACTTTTTGTCCGATTCCAGACAAGTCATTTCACATCTCCTTCATATTTTCATCAGTTGCATCAAACCTCTTAATCATGTGTTGCATCATATCCTCGATGCGTGATATGCTATTACCAGACTCTCTATTACTAGGAGGGACATAGGGTCCAGCCTTATCATTCATGTTGCCATAATTGTTCCGATTGTAATTATTATCACGATTCTAGTTCCTATCTCGGACATAGTTACCCTCACGGTTGTAGTTACTCTCACGGTTGTAATTTCCATAGTTCTAACCTTGGTTTCCTTGATCTTGGTGCCAATTATCCGAGTTGGATCCTTGGGCGTTGGTTCGGAAACCCCCCATCTGATCATTTACCAAATTCGCATCCTCCTCATAGTAGTATTCCTCAACTAGTGGTGGAGCTCTAGTAAGATAATTCACAGCATTTACCTTTTCTGCACTACCACTCACATGTTTTAGTACCAAACCTAATTTTTTTCTCATCTGTTCCATCTGTTCCCAAATATCATCATTGGATTGGTTGGGTGTGGTTTGGACAGTGAACGTGCTCCTACCAGTATTTGCCTTTCTAGTGCTCCAGGCTTTGTTGTTTTGGGAAATCCTCTCAAGCTTCTCAGCAATCTCCTCAAAAGTGCACTCACAATATGATCCTCCAGCAATTGTATCTAACACGGCTCACCCATTGTCATCCTGTCCTTTATAGAAATACACCTTCGATGACTCATCATCAATGCGGTGGTTTGGAACACTTCTGATCAACCCGGTGAACCTATCCCAAGAATTGCTTATCGACTCCTGGTAATGCTGTGAAGTTGTTCAATTTATCTTTATGGTATAACTTCTTTGACACTGGAAAGTACCTTGATGTGAACAACTTGTGCATTTGATCCCATGTATAGATCGAATTATATAGTAGCTCATAAAACCACACAGCAGCATCACTGATTAATGACAGTGGGAATACCCTTAAACCTATGACATCCATATCTAACTCTGGTCGTCCTACACAACTTTTGCAACCACTGGATAATTTAGCCATGTGGCCGTATGTATCCTCCGAAGCCAACCCAGCAAACAACCCTCTTGCTGTAAGCATCTGTATCATACTACAGGTTACCACAAATGTATGACCTGGTGGTAGAGGAGGTAGAACAATAGGCCCATCTGATCCAATAGCAGCATAGTCAACCCTGTAGTGCTGACGAAATCTCGGTGCTGGTGCATCTTGCACCCTGTCTGCATTTCTATTTATAAGATCACCTTGATTCTGAGCGAGCACATTAATGATTCCAGGAAGTTGAAACCCAGCTCCATCTCCTTGACCCTCTCCATTTGGATTATTTTGTACCCCTTGATTATTGATTTTTCTTAAAGTCTTACTGAACTCAGGATCGTAGGGGGTCAAGGCTTCCCTGACTCCGTCTAGTTGGCATACACTGTAGCGGAAACCTGTGGAAAAACAAAAACAAAACTAAAATGTAAAATCAGGAAATATTAGACTAAAGTTCAACAATGTAGTTAGTTTAATCTAAAAGCCTTATTGCCCGGCAGCAGCGCCAAAATTTGATACCCTGAAATTACACCTCCCTAAAGAAGTATAAGAGATCGTTGTCAAATAAATAACCCAACTTGTAGGTTGGGGTCGATCCCACGAGAAATATGATCTAGACTAAAACTTAACTAACAATTATATCCATTTAGTCAAATTATTTCCAAGAAAATTAAACAGGAGGGATTTTGTAAGTAAGTAATAGATTTGAATGCTTAAGTAACAAGTAAACAAGATTCAACCTTTCATTTATCAATATGAGAAGGAAACTAGGGTATATGTGTTCCTCACAGGCTCTTAACGCAGTAATTCTAATAATAGTAATCTTTTCCTAGTGTTTAACATGCAAAGTAGGTAAGTTAGGTATCCCTAAGTGATTGATCCTCCAAGTAGGGAATTTCACCATACAACTTGGTCCGTCTACGGGTGTGTGCTTTACTAACCCTTACCTTTACCCCAGATTAGTCGTCATATCAATGTAGTTTAGTTTTCACCCTCACTCCAATTGACATCAAACTATTAGATAGCATCCACTAAATCTCTGTTGTTTAATCCTTTTCTCATTCACTACCTCCTTTGTCTGGCAGGTAGAGACGAGGTGAGTTCTAACGTTTGCAACCGTTAAAAGGACTTTTAAATGAAAGGATTAACAATACATGCATAAACACTATTCAAGAATTACTTAATTATTATTCATACTTTTTTAATTGCTCATGGTTCCCACAACCCTAGTTGTGGATTTAGCTACTCATGCTTGAGAGTTCACAATTCATAATTGAGTTGAAAGAATTCATGAATTTACAGTTAGAATAGATGAAACCCGAAATCTTGAATTGAATTTCAAAGTGAAAAATTTATAAAATAAAATCTGGAAATTTAATTGCTAAAAGTTTGTAAATTAATTCCCAAAGAACAAAAACTAGAAGTTTACAATAATGTCTAACCCCAAAAAATGAGGATTACAACTCCTATTTAAATAAAATAAATGCTAACTTAAACAGGAAACAAAATAAGGAAATAAACTACTCAGACGCGGTTTCTGTTGACACCTCGACCTACGGACCGTGAGTCGACCTACGGTCCGTAGGTCACCTCCGTTGACCAACACTTGGAAAAAATAATCAAGTACTGGAACTTCAACTTTCTGATCCCCAACGAAGGATGTACAGGACGGCCGGTGGGTCGACCTACGGTCTGTCGATTGCTCTGTGGTTCCACACTTGGTCAGACTTCCCTGATCTTCCACCTAGGCTTTCCCACATACGGTCCGTGGATTGTACTACGGTCCATCCTGTCAGTCCGTGGTTTGAGTACAGAAACTCAACTTCTAGACCAGGACCTACAACTGCCCATCCACGGCCCGTCACTGGACCTACAGTCTGTGGTTGGCTACTTCTGAAATTTTCAACTCGCATCTTCATCAACCGCATCCAAGCCTATTTCCTGCAGGAATTACACATAAAAAATTATTTCTAATAACAAACTAGCCCAAGACACACACAAACTTTAAGTGAAATGCATTAAAATATCGTAAACTCACGGTATATCAGACCCCATAAGACTAGAAGGTATACTCGTGCGCAAGTTTAAATAAAACTTGAATGTTCTCTCTTAAGCTTAGGAACCACAATTACTCAACAATCCAGTGGACTCTATGTAAAGCTAATAAGAGTGTCAATTAATCTAGGTCGCCACCGCACGCCCTAAATCCCGATGATACTTCTTTAGCAAAGATACATGAACGACTGGATGAACTCCATACAAGTTGGGTGGCTGGGCTAATTAGTAAGCCATTGACCCCATACCTTCAAGAATCTCAAACATACCAATGTAGATGTTGTTGCATGCAAACTCCGCCAAAAACAAAAACAGGTCTCACTGACCTGCAAAGTACAAAACACAAACCTGCAACATATCTTCCAAAACCTGAATAGTGTGCTCCGACTACACATCGGTCAGCTGGTGAAAAATTTGCTAAGATCAACACGGGTACCTAACTCCTCCCGAAAGGTCCTCCAAACTCTGGAAGTGAACTGAGGACACCCTATATGAAATAATTGATATCAGCACCCCGTGAAGACTAACTACCTTCCAAATATAGACACGAGTCAACATCTTGTCATTGAAAGAAGACTGAACGGGAAGGAAGTGTGCTCAGCACCACAGGACTATTACTAAATAAGAGCATGAAACTATAATGAGGTGTTGTTTACTTTGGAGTTCTAAGAATTTCTACTTACTAGCTGAGTAGATAAAATCTACTATGTATGACTCCTCAATTTTAATGTCAGATTTACTTTTAGTTAATGCTTAATGTCATTTAATTATTTTTTGCTATCCTTAGCTTATTCTAATTAATTTTGATCAATTTGGACTCTTTTTTTAAACTGCATTTTTTATTTGTGAAAGTTGTATTCGGTTAATATGTATATGCTAATGGGTGAACATCGAGTTTTTAGAATGATATTTTTCATGCTTATGAGGAGAAATGAAAAATATTATAATTTTATGATATATTGAAGACTTAATGTTGTCCTTTTAGCTATATATATGGTTTCCATGTAACCTCTTGTGCAACTGTAGTTGCACTAGGAGAATAAAAGTTATTGTAAATACCCAATATATGATTATCCTAAATTTTGTCCATCAACCTTTATTTTGACTTGTGGTATAATAATCAATCAAGAACAAATTTTAGAGAGGGTATAGTTAGAATACTCCGATAGTTGTGGAGAAATGACCAGTAAAGCTTTGAAAAAAATAATAAAGAAGAACCATTTGATCTTCTCCAACTGTGATTACAGATAAACAACTTCAATTTTTCCAATCATGTCATTCACATTTGAATTTACTCCATTAATGAGTTGTGAATGCCTAAAAATAAATTATGGTCTCTTTTTTGGAGTTGTCGTTGAAGCACAAGATTCAGATAAGAGAGATTATTTTTCTATATTTGATCCTTTTCTTATGAAAAGCCCCTCTTTTATTTTTCTATAGTTGAGATGAGATGTCATATAATACTTTTTCTTAGTAAAGAGCTCTCAAGAAACTATTTGGAAATGTTATCAGTTCATCTAGGAGGCTTCAGATGAACAAATAAGTATTCCAATACAAACAATAAGATATAATCAATTCCTTAATGGAAACTAATGACCTTAGGCGTACTGTCAATATAGCTACAACTTAAATAATTTTAAAATTCTTTATATGATTCAATTTACACTTAATATCACCTTCAATTTTCAACCATTAGAAAGTGTTGTAGAAGTATTTACAAATTGTATAATGAGCTCAAAAGATCAACAATGACCTCAATGTAGAAAGTTTAATATAAAATAAGAGTTGCTACGATCATTTTTAGGTGCATGGTAAAGTGCAATTATTGATACTTTGGAACACTTAATTATTTCCTTATGCTTGCCTATTTGTGTCAAAAACAAATTCCTTTAAGGTGATGATAGTGAGCGTATTATACTAGTTAAAAAAAGAGTCATATTATGTAGTTGTTAGATCCCATTATGGCCATTACCTTTTTTGTTATATGTTTATTTATGTTTTTTTTTATGTATTATACCTATTCATATGTCTGGTCAGTTTGGAATATGCTTAGTTCAAGAAGTCGGATAATGAAAAAACTTTATCTACACTTGGAGTTAAACTCAACCCAATAAATATATGACCATTCAATAAACACATACTTTCGAGGTCATCTTTGTAGAAAGTTATTGTTATAGACCATTCAATTGTAGGATGATAATATAGAATGTTTTCTACTAAGCGTGGAAAACATAAAATAAATTAAACTATCATTGCTTGATTTGAATTACTTTCATGCTGGTAATTATTTAGCTTGTCTTTTATAAAGGAATTTGTGATTTTTACCTAAGGTTCAAAATTAAATTTCAAGAATTTAGCTGATATCTCATTAAACAAGTGAGGAAATGGAGTTGTTTGACGATATTTTGGATAACTCATACAGCTATGTGAGGATTGAAGTTTTCACATCTTGGAAAATACTATAAGATTTTTTTCATTTTTGAGACATATAGAACATTGTTTATGCAATTGATTGGATCAAAACAAAATATAGCTTTGATTGTTATCTTTGTATCTTCCCTTTTTGCGCATTTACAAAATACTCTTAATTTTTATTCCATAGAGTAATATAATTCCTCTATTCTTATAAGTTATTTGAGAATGTTTTTATTACATATTTATTATTTTCACGACCCGAGCCTACACCCTGGACGTGGCCGGCACTCGAGAACCATTGTTGGTCCCTAAGCGAACCCTCATCCTGGCTGGCTACAAGCGGAAGACTAACTCAAGCATACAAAAACTTAAAACTGAAATAAATTCAATAAAATCAAATACTCAACAATTTTTAAAGTGTGTACAATACTCAAAATAAAAAAAAATACAGAAATTCCTCAACTTTGTATATCTATGAAGCCTCTACTATTACAAAAGGATATCGGGACAAGACCAACGACATCTCAAAACTACTAACTGTAAGATAAAGGTGAAGTCCTTCGGAATATAAGAAGGCTCACCAAAGCTGAGTTGAATATCACATGACCTCAACGAAACACTTGTTGATGATCCTGAATACCTATATCAGCATCATGAAACGATGCAGGCCAAATGGCTCAGTACATGGAATGTACGAGCATATAACGGGAATTCTAAAGCATAAACATAAGCTTGAACTGATGGAAAAAAAACATACTTACCTCTTCTTAACTCACTCAACTCAACTCAATTAAACATAGTTCAACTCAACTCAGAGAAAATAGGGCTCAACTAAATAATAAGATATTCAACTCAGTGAAATAGGGCTCAACTCAACAATAAGATACTCAGCTCTGTGAAACATAGTGCAACTCTAGATACTCAAGGATAAATCAACGATAAAAGATGCAATATCTGGAAAGCTTTTAAAACAATAGATAATAACTCTGTTGCATGCAAAAATACAATAATAACTCAATTGTATGAAAATACAATAATAACTCTTATTTGTATGTAAAGATACAAAATAACTATGTTTGGGAGATTCTCTAACCGACAACACTCACTATGAGCTATGTGATGATACATCGTCTAGCCCACATTTCCAGAAATGTCCTATACTTTGTCGGGGTATAGGACCTACTAACTAAGTGGATCCACTAAGCAATGCTTAAAAAGAAATAAGGAATCATCTAAAAAGTATGACCCTTTCTACCCATGTTGGCTACATGTTTTATGGGGGTTGTGAGTTGTCTGAACTCTCCCCGATATCGGTGCTCAATACTACTCCCACAATATAATAGCTAATATGTTTAAAAACATAACTTTTGTTGTGTTTTGAGATTATTACTCAAAAATATTTCTCTTAAAAGAGATGGTACTCAAACTGCTCAGAACTCTTTTGGAAATCTCAGTTTCCTGGTCTTTTAAATGTTAAAACATTTACTCTTGGGGATACTTAGTTCCCATATATTCATTTTAAAGAAAATGAAATTTAACTCTACTGTTCCTCATACTCAGTGCTCAAGTCATTAAAACAAGTTTTAATACAATTTGTAAAAAGACTTCTTAAGATAGAGTTCATGCCGAATTATGGACGTGAATGACTCAATTCAAGGTTTTCAATAACCATGCATAGAACTCAATACTTGGAACTCAACAACTCCAGAACTCAAGGAGTCAATTATACTACTCATCTCAAGAATGCTCGACTCGGAGGGTTCATGCGGAATTATGGACATGAACTACTCAACTCAAGGACTCAATGATACTTCTCATCTCAAGACTTCTCGACTCATAGGGTTCTTGCGAAATTATGGGTATGAACTACTCAACTCAAGGACCTTCATGGGTAACATGTAGTATTCCCATGATTAGAAATATAATTCCAAAACGATTAGGAACTCAATAATCAAGACTTAGAACTTAGAGATACTACTCCTCTCAATGAAAATAGAGTTATGGAGTTCATGCAGAATTATGGGCATGAACGACTTGACTCAACGATCTCAATGATAATGTAGACTCATGAATACATTCTCCTCCTTCGCATACTCACTTACTCGAATCTTGAAACAATTTAAAAGTTACTGTAGAAGACTTCTCAAAAAGACTCAAAGGAACTTTCTCAAACATTACTCAAATCGATAGTTGATCTCGAAGGATTCACAATTTAACTCAAAGACTTTTTTGAGCTCTACTGTTAACTCTTCCTTGAATTTGAATTATGAATTCAAGGATCGTGGGTTGATATATAGGATTTCTTGATGATTGGATGTAGGTTGGATAGTAAACATCACTAAGAGAGCGAAGACATGTTTTGAAAGATTGAATACGGAACGAAGGACGGAGGCGGAAAGGACCCGACATCCCTGGCGCAGCAGTGGCACACCGCGCCAGCCCTCAGTTGATTGAGGCTGGTCTGGGGCGCACTGCGGGCGCAGGGCACCAGCCCCTCAGGTGCTACAGGGGCGCACCTCCCAACCATATTCCAGACGAATTCGACGAACTTTTCTTTAATTTTATTTCCAACCCTACCTCATATAAACACAAATGATTTCCTCCAAACTCTTTTGGATCCTTAAACCCAACCTAATTACAGTGAATTATACACCAAGAACAACTCTCACCTTAAGAACTTCACTATAAAAAACGAAGCACAAAACTTCAAGAACTCAACAAGATTTTCAATATACTCAATTTCATGGATGAAATTCGTAAAAAAAACTCATGATTGGAGTGTGGGTGAACAAACCCAACACTATGGAAGCTTAAAATACCTCTTAGGATAAAATCCTTGGCGATATCCCTCGAAGAATTGCAAAAATCTTGAACGCTCTTCCCTTTCTCCTCTCTTCCTCTTCTTGAACTCCACTAAAAACCCTAAGCGTATTTTAGGAATAACAGTTTAGCCTCCTAAAACCTTACTAAAAACGTTTAAATCTGATTGGGTAAGGAAAAGACCAAAATTCCCCTCATATTTTTGGGTAGCTTTTCTTAATTAGACAACCCAACTTCAAATGGGTATATCTCCCTCATACGAGCTCGAAAATTAGCAAACTCAGAGGCGTTGGAAAGAGGACTCAGAGATCTTTCATTTGATATATTATGGGTCTCTAAATCATCATGTGCTAAGATTTATGATCATTTGAACTTGACCCAAAACTTAAAAGAACCTAGGAATGACTTCAAGGAATTCTCTTTAGTTCTTTTTTGGAAATCAAGGTGCTACATCTAGCGACCCTAAAACTTAAGAAAATTTTAAATTCCTTGGTAAAATCTTACTCACAACGAAGAATGGTTCGAGTCTTAGCCCAAAAATTTTCAAGGGTGTTACAATTATGTTGAAATAACATATTTTGTTTTCGAGCACCAAGTTTTGAATCTTTATGGTTCTCCATTCCAGGATGTGTGACTCAAAAGATTAGAATTCCTACATGGAAGTGGTAAGTGATAAACATGGACTTCATTACGGGTTTACCTC
Source organism: Solanum etuberosum (assembly GCA_029582245.1). NCBI lineage: Eukaryota > Viridiplantae > Streptophyta > Magnoliopsida > Solanales > Solanaceae > Solanum > Solanum etuberosum. The sequence continues at coordinate 14,915 of JAJONR010000510.1, forward strand.
GTACTCGCAAACATCATGACTCCATTTAGGTGATAGTGGACAGAGTCACTAAGTCAACTCACTTCTTGGTTGTAAAGACTAGAGATTCAGCGGAAGATTATGCTAGACTCTACATCAGTGAGATAGTCAAGTTGCATGGGTTCCCTTGTCTATCATCTCAGATAGGGTTCTTAGTTTACATTTCATTTCTGGAAATCATTTCAAAAAGGTCTTGGCACTCAGGTAAATCTCTATAACACATTTCATCCACAGACAAATGGTCAGGCAGAGCATACAATTCAGACCTTCTAGATAAGGGCTTCAACAGACCCATTATCTCTCCATGGGGTGCTCCATTAATATTCGTGAAAAAGAAATATGGATCTCTAAGAATGTGCATTGACTATCCAGTTGAACAAAGTCACAATAAAGAATAAATATCCCATCCCCAAGATTGATGACTTGTTCGACTAACTTCAGGGTGCTACTTGCTTTTCTAAGAAAGACCTTAGATTCGACTATCATCATCTCAGAGTCAGAGATAGTGACATCCCGAAGACAGCCTTCAGGACTTGGTATGGTCACTATTAATTTGTATTTATGTCTTTTGGACTAATCAATGCTCTAGCAACTTTCATGGAATTAATGAAAAGAATGCTCAAACAGTATTTTGACTTGTTCATTATTGTCTTTATTGATGATATCCTCATTTATTCTTGGAGTGAGGAAGAGCATGTGACTCATCTAAGAGTTGTTATGCAAACCGTCAAAGATCACCAGCTATTTGCAAAGTTCAGCAAATGTGAATTATGGTTATAGTCGGTCGCTTTCCTTGGTCATGTCGTATCTAGCAAAGGGATCCAAGTAGATTCTCAGAAAATTGAGGTAGTACAGCACTGGCCCAGACCCACTTCCTCTGAGTGATATTAGAAGCTTCTTAGGTTTGGCTGGTTACTACAGAAGGTTTGTTGAAGGATTTTCATCCATAGCTTTCCCATTGACAAAGTTGACTCAGAAGAAGGTCAAGTTTCATTGGTAAAATGAGTGTGACAAAAGCTTCTTAGAACTTAAGATTAGGTTGACTATAACTCATGTCTTGACTCTATGAGATGGTTCAGTTGGTTTTGTGTTTTATTATGATGCATCCAGGGTCGGCCTGGGTTGTGTATTGATGCAGCAGGATAAAGTCATAGCTTATGCTTCCAGACAACTTAAGGTCTATGAGAAGTACTGCCTGACTCATGACCTCGAACTTGCAGTCGTAGTGTTTTCCCTAAAGATTTAGAGACACTACTTGTATGGTATACATGTTGAGGTGTTCACAGGTCATAAGCGCCTCCTGTATATGTTCACCCAGAAAGAGTTTAATCTTCGTCAGAGGAAATGGCTTCAATTCCTCAAAGACTATGACATGAATGTGCTCTACTACTTGGGTAAGGCCAATGTAGTAGCTGATGCCCTCAACAGACTATCCAAGGGTAGTGTGGCACATGTTGAGGAAGAGAAGAAAGAATTAGCCGAAAATGTTCACCCTCTTGCTCGCTTACGAGTTTGGCTTATGTACACGTCAGATGGTTGTGTGATAGTTTAGAATGGGTCAGAATGTTCATTGGTAGTGGAAGTTAAGGAAAAATAGGATAGTGATCCTGCATTACTTTAGTTGAAAGGTGCAGTTCATCAGCAGAGAGTTGAGGTTTTCGTTACCAGGATCACTTATGTGTTCCTAATGTGGGTGAGTTGAGGAAGCAGATCCTTACATAAGCCCATACTTCAAGATATTATATTCATTTAGGTGCTACTAAGATATACCGTGATCTACGGGAAGTCTTTTGATGGAACAACATGAAGAGAGACATCGCAATTTTTTTGGTTCAAGAGATTAGCATTCCTATATGGAAGTGGGAAGCGATAAACATGGGCTTCATTATGGATTTATGTCGTACTCATCGACATCATGACTCCATTCGGGTGATAGTGGAAAGAATCACTAAGTCAGCTAACTTATTGGCTGTCAAGAATACAAATTCAACAAAAGAATATGTTAGAGTCTACATCAGCGAGATAGTAAAATTGCATGGGGTTCCCTTATCTATCATCTCATATACATGTCCTCAGTTTATATCTCATTTCTGGAAATCATTTTAGAAAGGTCTTGACACTAAGGTAAATCCAAGTACAACTTTTTATCCCCTATCTCTAATAGATTGGGCCAGATTCCGTTCAAGAGGCTATGGAGAAAAAGAAGAATGTTCAAGATTCTGGCAAGCTTTGAGGATTTTCGTGAAAAACATAGTTCTTACGAGGTATATAAGCTTTCATAGTGTTGGGTTTCTTTGCCCTCATGCCAATCATGTAAATTTTTACCCATGAATTTATTGTTGAAGTTGATTACTGAGTTCTTGAGAAGTTTAATTGATAATGGAGGTCTTTGAAACCTTGAGGTGTCGGTTTTGTGAAATACTGGAGTCTCTTGATTGAGTTTTGTGTCGGTTCATTGAAAATGTTCGGAGTTTATGAAATTTCATGAAATTGGATCATGGAATTGCATTGAGTATGAATTGAATCGAGTTGGGAGAGGAAGAAAGGATCGGGAAAAAATTTGCCCAGGTCTGTGTCGCGGAGACGCTTTAAAATTTCAGCTTCTATATAGTCACCCCTCTCCATGTCACGGAGAGGATAAGGAGTCTTCTACCTCAAAAATAAATTCTGCGACCAAATATTTAATTCACCTCCGCATTGCGCTAGTGCTCTCCAATTTGAGTCTTTGCTCATTTATTATTATCAACTATCTAAGCCTCCATAAATCATTGTGAGATCCCATATCCTAATCATAACTCTTGAATTCACATTTCAAATTCAAGGTAGAGTTAAGAGTAAAGTTTGAGAAACCTTTTTAGTCACTTTGAGAAGTCTTTTATAATCTTCTAAAACTTATTTTAAGACTTGAGTAAATGAGTATGAGAATGAGGAGAGTTGAGATCATTTTTTCAAAATTAGTATAAAGGAACTAATTATTCCCAAGTGTGAACATTTTTACATTTAAAACGAGAGGAAACCTTGATTTACAAATGAGTTCATGAGGTGTTTTTGAGTATTATCTCTTTTAAGATAATCTTTTAAGTAATTATCTCAAAAATAAGGAGGAGTTTTGTTTTTAAACATTCGAGCATGAGTTATATATTATTGGGAGTAGTATCGACCACCTACATGGGGATGAGTTCAGACAACTCAAAACCCTCATAAACCATATATGCCGACATGGGTAATGGATCATATATTTTAGATGATTCGTTATTTCTTTTAAGCATAGCTTAGTGGATCCACTTAGTTGACGATGTCCTATACTCCGACAAGGTATAAGACAGTTCTGGCAGCGTGGACGAAACGCTGTATCATCAATTAGCTCATAGTGATGGTTCTTAGTTAGAGAATCTCCCAAATAAGAGTAAAAAGTTTATTTATGTATTTTTATATACATTGAGTGATTATCTACTATTTTAAAACCTTTATACATTTTTTATCCTTTATTGTTGCATTCAAATTGAGTGTAGTTGAGTATTCTTGAGTTGAATTTAGTTGAGATGAGGTGGGTATGTCTTCCTTTCTATTAGTTCAAGCTATATGTAATGTTAAATTTTCCCCTTGAATGCTCATACATTCAATGTAGTGACTCCTTTTGGCCTGCATCTTTTCATGATACAAATATAGGTATTCAGGGTCATCAACACGCGCTCTGTTGATACAACTTGCAGTCTCAGTTAGCTTTGGTGAGCCTCCTTGCATCCGGAGGGTTCCACATTTACTTTCAGTTTTGTTAGGATGTCGTAGGTCCTGTCCCGACTTCCATCATAGTTATTAGAGGCTTCATAGATAGTAGTATTTTGAGGAGTTTTTTCCATTTTCCTTGTTAATGTTTAAGACTGAAGTTGCCTTCTTATTGCTAGTAGAGTAATTATTAATATTCTGAGTTAATTGTTTGAGACAATCGAGTTAATGATAGTTTTGAGTTCTTATTTTAATGAGTAAGTCTTCCGCTGAGTATTGAGCCAGGTCAAGGGTTCACTTGGGGACCAGGGATGATTCTTGAATGTCGGTCATGCCCAGGGTGTAGACTCGGGGCGTGACAAAGGGTTTCTAAAACCTTGGGGATTCATTGTGATTTTAGTTGATATAGTTCTATGATCTAAATAACATTTGTAACAACCCGAAAAAAATTTCAGCTAAGACTCGAATCATTGTTCGTTGTGAGTAAGATTTTACCAAGAAATTTAAAATTTCCTAATTATTAAAGTCATGTCACTAGATATAGCACCTTGAGTTCCAAAAAGAACTAAAGAGAGTTCATTTGAGTCATTCGTAATGTTCTTCTAAGTTTTGGGTCAACTTCAAATGACCATAACTCTTAGCACATGATAAGTTAGGTGGGTCATAAGATGTCAAATGAAATATCTTCGAGTCGACTTTCCAAAGCCAGTGAGATTGCTAAATTTCGAGCTCTGAGTAAAAAGTTATGACTGATTTACTAACGAGGCTCAAACCTGGCAGCAGCTCCGCGATGGCTTCGCGTTACGGAGCCAATACGGACCTCATTGCCTGCTGAAAATTTATTCCGACTCCCAGTTCATTTTATTTATTTCTTAAAGGGTATTTTAGTCCTAAAAACCCTTAGGAGGTCATCTAAATTATCCTAAACATGTAGAAAAATCAGTTTTCATAAATCAAACGCTCTCATCAACTCCAAAAATTCTACGCTCAAGATATTCAAGAAACGCTAAGGCTAGGGTTCTTCTTCAAAGATTTTTGTTCAAGTTTCTTCAAGAAGATGGTTCTTTCAGGTATGTAAGCTTCCATAGTGTTGGGTTAGTTCGACCACACGTCAATCATGAGTTTCTTTTACGAATTTCATCCATGAGAATTAGTATATTGATAATCTTGTTGAGTTTTTGAGGTTTTGTGCTTCATTCTTGATAATGAAGTTCATGTTGAGTTCTTGAGGCGAGGGTTTTTGAATGAGATGAGTTAATTGATAGTTCCTTGTGTGGGTTTCACTGAAATTGTTTTGGTTTAAAAGAATTCATGAATTTTTACCTTAGAATTGCAGAAGGTATGAGTTGATTCGAGTTTGAGAGAGGAAGAAAAGATCGGGCAAAAATACGTGCCCAGCTCCGCATCACGTAGATGTTTTAAAAATTTTGTCCCCAGAAAAGTACCCCCCCTCTCCGCGTCACGGAGAGGATTTGGAGTCCACTGTCCCAAAATTTATTTTCGCGACCAAAAAATTAATTCATCTTCTGCGTCGCGCCAGTGTCCTTCATTTTGTGTCTTCACTCGTTTCTTATTATCAACTATCTAAACAACATTTAATCATTGAGAGATCCGATATATCAAATCATGATCCTTGAATTCATAATTCAAAATAAAGAAAGAGTTAAGAGTAGAGTTCAAGAAAGTGTTTGAGTTCAATTGTGAATCCTTTGAGATCAACTATCGATTTGAGATATGTTTTGAGGAAGTAAGTAAGATAATGAGCAGAGTACTATACATGAGTTTCATGTTGTTATGTAGACCCTCGAGTCGAGTCTTTCATTCCCATATATTCCGTATGAACTTCGTAAACTGAGCATCTTTGAGAGGAGTAGTATCTTCAAGTTCTAAGTCTTGAGTATTGAGTTCCTAATCCCTTTCGAGATTTTATTCCTAATCATGGGACTATTACATATTACCCATGAAGTCCTTGAGTTGAGTTGTTCATGCCCATGATTCCGCATGAACCAACTTAGTCGAGCATTCTTGAAATGAGTATTACCATTAAAGTTCTTGAGTTCTAAGTTGTTGAGTTTCGAGTATTGAATTCTATGTATGGTTATTGAAAACCTTGAATTGAGTCGTTCACGTCCATATTTCAGCATGAACTTTATTCTGATAAGTCTTTTACAATTTTTTCTAAAATTATTTTAAGACGTGAGCACTTGAGTTGAGAAAGAGTAGAGTCGAGTTCATTTTTTTTTGAAATGATATATGGGAAATAAGTATTCCCAAGAGTAAATGTTTTCACATTTAAAAGAAAAGGAAACTGAGATTTCCAAAAGAATTTTGAGCAGTTTGAGTAATATCTCAAAAAGATTTTGAGTAATAATCTCAAACCACAAAAAGAGTTCTGTTTTTAAACATATGAGCTAGTTACATTTTTGGGAGTAGTATTGAGCACCGATATGGGGACGAGTTTGAGTTCAAAGAATTCAAAGTCTCCATAAACCGTGTAGCCAGAATGGGTAGAAAAGGGTCATACTTTTTAGATGATTCCTTAATTCTTTTAGTATAGACTAGTGGATCCACTTAGTGAGTAGGTTCTATACCCCGACAAAGTATTAGGACGGCCCTGGTAGCGTGCGGTAAGACGTTGTATCATCACATATCTCATAGTGATGGTTGTCGGTTAGAGAAACTCCCACAGAGATATTTTGTATTCTTATCCTATATACACAGAGTTTACTTTGTATTTTCATATACAAAAAAAATTTATCTTGTATCATTGCATACAAACTGAGTTACTATTGCAGTTTTCAATACATTGAGTTACTTTCTACTGTTTTAAAAGTTTTTCATATATTGCATCTGTATTGTTGTTTTATATTGAGTTGAGTATCCAGAGTTGAGTATCCATAGTTGAGTATCCAGAGTTGAGTACCCAGAGTCGTGTATCTTATTATTGAGTCGGGCCTTATTTCACTGAGTTGAATATCTTATCATTGAGTTGAGCCCTATTTTCTCTGAGTTGAATTGAACTATCTTTCTTTGAGTTGAGTTGAGTTGAGTGAGTTGAGAAGAGGTAAGTATGTTTCTATTCCACCAGTTCAAGCTTATGTTTACGCTTTAGAATTCCCCTTACATGCTCGTTCATTCCACGTACTGATCCATTTGGCCTGCATCATTTCATGATGCAGATACAGGTATTCAGGATCATCAACAAGAGCTTCGTTGATACCATAGGGAGTTCGAGTTAGCTATGGTGAGCCTCCTTGCTTCCGGAGGACTCTATTTACTTTTAATTTTGTCAGGATGTCGTGGGTCTTGTCTCGACTTCCATCTTTGTCATTAGAGGCTTCATAGATAGACATTAGAGTTTCAGAAGTCTGTTAATTTATTTTGTTAAATGTTTTAAAGACTTAAGTTGTCTATTTTATGGCGACTTAAATATATTATTTTTATTCAGAGTTATTCATTTGAGTTAATGATTTGTAATTGAGTTCAATGAATTTTTTTCAGTTTTTAAGCTTTGTATGCTTGAGTTAGTCTTCTTCCACTTGTAGTCAGCCAGGATGAGGGTTCGCTTGGGACCAGCAATGGTTCCCGAGTGCCAGCCACTTCCAGGGTGTAGGCTTGGATCGTGACAACATGTTTCTTAGAAAATTTGTGTAGTCCCTTGTATAAAACTCAGAGCCGTAGCTTGTAATAATTATCATGATTTCATGAATTATACTTTCTAGGTAGATCAGTCAGAAAATCATGCTTCAGAATTCAAAAGCCATACAGTATTTTGAGCTACTTAGTATTTCAGTGCATTTTAGCTATACATATTCAGTTGGGAGTAGAACTCTTGAACCTATGAACTAAGAATTTGAAGGATTATGTCTTGAACCTATGAACTAAGAATTTGAAGGATTATGCATGTCTTATGAAAATGATGTTTATGATGATAGGGTGATTTTAAATTAAAGTATCAATGTTGTTGTGAAAGGTTTTCTCACATGCGAATATGATCATGATTGTGAAAGGTATTTCTCACATATGGATTCAGATTGGTGAAAGGTTTTCTCACCTATGATTGAGTTGTTGTTTAGGGAGCTATTCTATGCTTTGATCTTTAAGATTGGATTTGATATTGATTATTACCTTTCCTATTTTATAATGATATTTAACTTTTTATCTATTCCATTGTGATTTAAACTTAGCAACGAGATACTTTGAGGTGGAGGCTCAAATAGGTTAGTCTCTAGTAGAAACAACTAGTCCCTAGCTAGTAGATCCACTTTAACGAAAGATGATGTGTACGGATTCTATCGTGGAAAGTAGAATCCCCTTCTTTAGGTATGAGGGTATACCGAATTCCATGAAATATCTCTCATCATCTTATTATCGATTCAAATTATATCCCACAAAATGATTATGTTTCTTCAAAGCTTCTTGTGCATCTTATTTCAAATGCATTGATCAGATCTTATGATTTACATGTTGTTGCTTCTTTAAGCTTTCAAATGCTCAAATGTTGGTCATGCATTACATGTTTACACTATCTATGTGATCATGTCTCTTTATGCATATTGCCTAATACTTAGTACATTCCATGTACTAATGCATACTTGTGCATACATTATTTCACTAATGTAGGGTCTGACTCACCTACCTCCCACACTCATGGCTAGTTGATCATTCTACCGGATTCAAGAGTTGGTGCATCCTCATGTTTCTATGACCGAGACACTTTTACTTACTTTGTGTGGTTTAATGTTTTTGGATGATGTATGTGGTATATAAGTTACGTCCCAACCAGTTATTTTGATGTTTAGATGGCTTGTTGAGACTACATTAGACTTACATTTTGTCAAACTCTTTTATGATATAAGATTGCTACTTTTGAAATCTTTATTTCTATTATCTTTTATGATGTATGCTAAGTGGCTTGGGTAGGGTCTCTCGGTGTTCTTTATGCCATGTTACACCTAGGTTATACTTTGGGTCGTGACAAAGTCAAACTAAAGCATGAATCAGATAGTATAATAATGATATAAGGCCTCACTATTTTAAGTATAGAATGGATAGAATAACCTTGTTTAGGAATTAAACACAAAATATTAATTTATGTAGATAAAAATGGAGAAATACCAAAGATATCTTAAACATTTAAAATAAATACTTGAAGGTTATGAATATGAAAAATATGAAACTTATAGATATTAAGAGTATCAATAAAATAACTAATTAGATATGAGTTATGAATGTGAATATTAAAAGAGTAGAAAAAAGATATGACCATTCATTTGTTTCTTTTTAATACATTAATCAATTAATAAAAATTGGCTATCAAGATACAATATCATCAATTTTGTGTACATAAAGAAAAAATTTCGAAACCTTTTAAATTCTCGGCATGCTAAAATGAAACTGGTTGATACATTTGTTTGACTCTTGTGTTGTCCACAAGAAAACCAAATGTTTTTTGTATTGATTGTCCTATTATTAAAAGCTAGCAATCTTATTTGTGTTCATATAATGATAATAGTTAATTGATTCGATGTTATATAATATTTTTAATAGTGTAGAAATAAAATGGTAATTCAACTTTTAAATTTATTTCTTCCCCCTATTTATAGTAAAAAAATGAAAGTAAAAATAAATATCTTAAATCTACTTGTATATGCTAAAATTTAATATATACTTCCTGAATAATTTTGTACCTAAGCAAAAAGGGTCCTTATTGAAAAGTAAAAATCTGTAGATAGTGGAGGGTGGGGGTGGAGGAATATGACAATTGTGCAACGCGTCTATATATTTTTGATTTTTTTCTAGCACATCCATCTACTCTACAATGACTTTCTTCTTTAATTTTGAAGGATTGATCATTCTATTTAAGTAGTATATTACTTGTGTGGATGTCAAAAGATGACCTGTCTTGTTCACTCATAGGTCAAGTTACCGGGACTTGAAAATTCCAAAACTCAACTCAAGTTTTATTATTGCCCTTCTACGGCCTGTAGAACTTCCTACGGTCCGTAGATAGGACTCGTAGATCACTGGTTCAGTGCCAAAATTGGACTTTCCCTTTTCAATCAAACTTTTCAATTTTCGAAGTGTTACAACTGCATCTGTGCCAAAAATGCAACTTTTCCTTTCCAATCCAACTTCTAATTTCTGAGGTGTTACAAAATTATATCTTATGATTTAACTACAATAATACAAATTTTTGGACTTATAAATCTAGTTCTTAATGATGACCATTAAGGTTTAACATTATTTCTTTTGTAAATGCAATTATATATATATATATATATATATATATATAATGATTAATGCAATAAAAGGAATATAAAGGGCAACAAATAAGCGAATAAAGGATAGTCAGTCGATTAATTATTCATCCATTTAATAAAAATTTCGAGTCAGTTGCAAAAAATACTATTTAATGAAAGTTATGTTATTAGACATAATATAATTCACCATCAAATTAGATTGGAGGTGTATTTTTTTAACGACATCCTAAAAGTTATCGTTTAAAATATCATCACTTAAATTTAAGACATATTTTACAATTTTTTATCCAACTTGACTCATATATATATATATATACATATATATATATAGACACACACACACATACTAGTTCAACTTGACTAATATATATATACTAGTTCTCGAACACGTGTGTTGCACATGTATCTCATGCTTATTAGTACTAACATGAAAAGTCACAACTTATCGGAGAAGTCACCACTCTTCAGAAAAGTCACAAGCTTTTGGAAAAGTCACAAGCTTTTGGAAAAGTCACAATTCTTCAATGTGAAACGGTGTCCACTTTTAATATAATCTTATTAAATTAATTAATTAATTAATTAAATTGTGTTTTTTTATTTGGGGTATTATAGTAATTTAATATTGAAGTTTGAGAGTTCAGCCTTTTAAGGTAGTAAGTATATAAGTATAGATACACATATATAGATATAATCTATATCTATGTATATAATAAAGGAGAAACATAGACAAGGTGATGTGGCACCTCTCTATGGCCTCCATTTGCATTAATTTTTTTCATTTTTTTGGCTTTCTTTATTATTTAAATTAATTATTTTATTGTAAAAGTAAATTAATTAATTTATTACAAATAATATTTTACTAATGGAGGAATATTTACAACAAAAATTCTTCACATTTTTTTTTATTTGTTTGTCTCCCTTCTTATCATAAAATGATAATATTATTTAATTTATTCATAATAAAAGAATTATGACACATGACTTACACCTCTTTAATTTTTACTTTTAATAATATTCATAACTCACATAATTTTTATGTCCATTACCTCAAAACTTAAATTTGTAAGTTTATGATGTCTTATGGTATTCCTCTATTTTGCCTATAAATTCATATTTAGTTTCATGAAGATTCACATTCAAGATTTTCCTTTCTCTTATTCATCATATTGGTTTGTGAATGAACTAACATGTAACAAAAAAGAATTACATGAAAATAAGAAATATTTCATTCTCAAGTCTTTCTTTTTATTTTTATGTACTTGGACGTGTTTTCTTAATATTTTATTAATATTTGTATTATTATTCACTAAGAAAGTTTGATAAAAACAAATATCTTTTTAATAACAAACAATGCATTGTCATTATGCAATGTTCTTTCTAACAATGTGATTATTATTTAGTATTGTTAGTAATATTGAAAAAATAATATACAGATATATTCTATATAGTTTAATTTATTTTTTATTTTGATATAGTTTTTTAATTGGTATATGATATTTTAATTATTCATATAATTATTTTTATTCAATTAGTAGCATATGATGAAGAACTTGACATATGGAGCAAAATATGGTGGCAGATCACGACCCAGACTGTCGTGATTGGCACCCACACTAACCCTCCGGTGGGAGAACCATTACTACAACCCGACTAAGCAACTTAACCAAAAACTAGGCATTTAAAGATATAGAAGCAGTTTTAAAAGATTTAAAGAAAAATGGAGTCTCCATAAACTCCGAAAGATTGACAAAACAATTACCAAAAACATTTGGGAAAAACAATGCCTAGAACCTGAAAGTCAATGTACCAAAACTCCACTAACGACAAGTCTATGAACAAGGGGTACACACCCGAAACTAAACAAGCCAATGTCCAAAGTACTAGTCTAAGTCCGATGAAAATGGACTAAACAAAATGAGAACTCATGGCAGCCTGGAAGAACTGGCTCACCCTTGAATTCGGTCCCGATCAGTGATCTCCTAAATGAGGTCTATCAGTAGTCGCATGAAGATGCCCTCTACTCAACAAAGAAAGAGCAAGTGCAGTATCAATACACAACCACAGTGTACTGGTAGGATCACTCGGCTACTCCCATAAGCACAATACACAACGAACAATCACAACATCGTAAGCACACATATACGGAATTTGTTCAGTTATCATTTCAGGAGCAATGTAAAATTCCACATTCTCAATAGAAAATCGATATGACAATAAAATGGTCCTCTTATGGAACCCACACCCAAACTGTTAGTATGTCGGAACGTGACACCCGATCTAATGCATGTGTCGTAACGTGACACCCGATCCAATATATGTGTCAGAACGTGACACCCGATCCAATGTATGTGTCGGAACGTGATAGCCGATCAAATGTATGTGTCAGAACGTGACACCTGATTCAATCAACACAATCACAATAACAATCACATCCATAATGAACAATACTCAAATCATACAATCAAGTAAACAGGTTCATGACATGTATTTTTCACACATAATCATTTCATTAGGTTCGTTTTCACATTTCCCTATTCACATACATGCATGCATACAATATAGAAATCAATCGACATATATAACACAAACAGAAAATCAAACCATCACCGACATCGAAATCAAGCTTGAATCCTCCTAAGACACTTTATTCTTCCCTTTCTGGATATTTTTCGCTTGTTCTAGGTCTACAAACAAGTAATATAATGCAAGGATTAATAAATTAAGGTCTAATTATCCGGATTATACAAACCCAATAACCCATGATCCTAAGGTGCAACTAGGGCTTTTTCCCACCATCAACTTCAGGCCAAAACCCTCCCCCAACGATAATTACCCATGAATCTAAGTTCTACAGATTGAAAAATGGATTAGGGGAGTAAATACCTTACCTTTAGCACCAAAAGTCGTGGAAACTGTCAAGAATTCGCCCCGGGGTGTCTTCTAACTCATAAGAATGAAGAGTGCAGAAAATAAATGAAATTGGGCTTTTTAATTGACTTAAGTCGCGACAGGCCCGCTACAGCGGACCCCATCCCACCCTGGTGGCTTACACGGAGACATAACCTCAGAATTTCAGTTCCAAGTCCCTATTTCACAACACACTTTCAACCCTTGACGTTCAAAAACTACCCTTTCACGCCAATATCAATTTCGGGAGTTCTACTTGCCCAAATTCGATTTCGTAAAATCGTACGGGTTCCTTAGCATCTTAGTTATCTACTCATGTGATCAAATTCATAATTAGATCCCCCATTCATTACCAGATTTCCCTGGACCTCACCTGACTGAGATATCGTTCAAATCTGGACTAGGCTAAAAATTTTCAAGTCGCTTCTCAAAAGTTTTTGGCCCCAATTCTTTCCCCATTGGCTTTTCTATAACGATGGAAACCGGTCGTTACAATCTACTTGCAAAGGAGGATGGTAGAAGGAAGAAAATGAAGCATAAGTAGAGATTATTTTTGTTATTTTTTTTTTTACTTTGACTTGTATTAGAAACCTAGCTACTTTTTCTAGAATTTTTTAAATTTTGATGTGTATATGTATTTTCAATGCTAATCATTTGGTCCTTTACTATTCTACTTTTTTTTGTTTATGAAGCACAATTAATACAAATATCTAATTTCAACAAGAACGAAAATTATGATGATTAGGAGTTTCATTATTTTATACTTGGAAAAACATAATTAAAAAATAATAATATTAATTTCATGATGCCATTTTTTTGCGTATATAACCATTTGTTTTCTTCGCTATTCTTTTTTGTTTGAAATGTGTTTATAGTTTTCATGTAGTCACCGATTATTTTTATTTTTGTTCGTATATGTATTGTCAATGCTAATCATTTGATCCTTTACTATTCTATTTTCTTTTGTTATGAAGCACAATTAATATAATTATCTCATTTCAACAACAACAAAAAATGATGATTAGGAGTTTCTTTATTATTATACTTGCAAAAAATTAATTGAAAAATAAAAATATTAATTTCATGATGCCATTTTTTTGGTATGTAACAATTTGTTTTCGTCGTTGTTCTATTTTGTTTGAAATATATTTATAATTTTTATGCAGTCATCAATTATTATAATTTTTTGTTCAGTTTTTGTATTTTCACTCCTTATTTTTTTTATTTTTTTTAAAAATAAATCAATGCATAATTATTAATGCATTGAATGTGTAATAAAATTGTACATTTGAATTATTTATAAGTTATAACTTCTGTCTCTTCATCTTACTTGTAAGTTTTAAACTTATATATTATTCATATCTGTCGTATACCTTGCCGGAGTATAAGAGATCATCAACTAATTGGATCCAGTAAGCTACGTTTAAAAAGCAATAAGGAATCATCTAAAAAGTATGACCCTTTCTACCCACGTTGGCTACATGGTTTATGAGGACTTTGTGTTGTTTGAACTCGTCCCCATATCGGTGTTCAATATTACTCCCAATAATATAACTCAGCTCAATGTTTAAAAACATTTCCTCATCCTCAAATTTTTAGATTATTACTCAAAAGGTTTCTCTTAAAAGAGATCGAACTCAAAAACTCCTCATAAACTCTTTTGGAAATCGATGTTTCTTCTCATTTTAAATGTAAAAATATTTACACTTGAGAAATACTTAGTTCCCATATATTCATTTTGAGAAATGAAACTCAACTATCCTCATCGTCATACTCAAGTACTCAAATCTTAAAACAAGTTTTAAAAGTTTGCAAAAGATTTCTCAATTGACTCAAAAGAACTCCCTCGAACTCGACTCATAACTCTATCTTGAATTTAAATTATTAATTAAAGAGTTATGATGCATGATATGAAGGATCTCGTGATGATGAAATTCGATATAGAACGGTAGAATCAGGAAGAGAGTAAATGTATACTTTAAAAGGACTCATATGAGGTGAACGACGGAAAAAGGATGGGGTAGACAACCCTGACGCACTGAGTGGCGCGTGGCGCCAGCCCCTAAACATCAGAGACTCATTCCTGGCACACTGGTGGCGCGGCGCGCCAACGCCCTTCCAAGAAAACCCGACAAATTTTGCTTCTCGATTCCAGACCTTCAATCGCCTAGAATCGATTGGTTTATTCAAAACTCTGTTAGATTTATTTAAAATCTACTCGAAAACCCTAAAGAAAAATACTCATTAACAAGATCCTCGCCTCAAGAACTCAACCAGACATCATAAATCAAGAATGAAAACAAAACCTCAAGAACACTCATCAAGAACTTAAATTTCTAAATCTTTATGGATAGATTCGATAACATAGATCATGATCGGCGTGAGGGTGAAAAAACCCATCACCATGGAAGCTTAAATACCTTAATTGGTGAAACAAATCCTCGATTCACAAGAAATCTTGGCGAATGCTTGAACTCCTCCTTATTTTTTCCTCTTGACTCCTCTCAAAACCCTAAACGTGATTTTGAATCATGAAAACTGATCTAAGTCAGTTTAGACCTCTTAAATATTTTCAAAAACGTTTCAGGCTAATGGGGTAAGGAAAAGATAGAAATACCCCTCACTAATTCGGGTAAATTTCCTTAATTGGATAGGCTAACTTCAAACGGGCATATCTCCCTCATTCGGACTCGGAATTTACCAAACTCGGTGGAGTTAGAAAGAGAATTAAAAGATCTTTCATTTGATATCTTATGGGCCACATAAATCATCATGTGCTAAAAGTTATTACCATTTGAAGTTTACCCAAAACTCATAACTTAAGATTAACTTGAACAAATATCAATTTAGCTCTTTCCAAAGTAGTTCTTTCTAAATGTAGCTCTTTCTAAGATGGAGGTGTTACAGTATAGAAGAGTAGTATAGATAGATAGATATAGATATAGATATATTTAATTAAATAAATAAATAAACTAAATTATGTTTTTTCTATTGGGGTATTATAGTAATTTAACATTCAAGTTTGGAAGTTCATGTTTTTAAGGTAGTATAGATATAGATAGAAGATAAGTATAGATTGATAGATATAGATATATTTAAATAAATAAACTAATTTGTATTTTTTTAGTTGGGGGTATTATAGTAATTTAACATAGATAGACAGACAGATAGGCAGACAGATAGATAGACAGACAAATAGATAGATAGATAGATAGATAGATAATTTAACGACCCATTAGGTTGTTTGGAGTATTAGAGCTTTTTATTTCATAAAAGACTCTTCTGATATATCCTAAATGGGTATGTTGGACTATTCATAACAAAAATTATATAATAATGGGTAGTTTTAATAATTAATTTAGTTGGTGGTTAAAAAAAATAGCATTAAAATTAGTAGTGCGCCTCTTTCACTATTTTTATAATTAGTCATATATAATAATTAGGGTAGTAATTAATCTGTAGAAGAAAGGAAGAAAAATAATAGACGTGCAAGAGGGTCGTGAAGAAAAATTGAAAAGCACGACTTTCAGGTTAAACTATTCTTCAATTCTTTCTAGTAAAATTAATTGTATTATATGTGTTTTGACTTGGATGGGATTGGTTGGATGATTGGGGAGGTAAGAAAATATAACAATATAATAGAGGGGTTGTTACATGTGTTAGTTTTATGTACTAGTAGGTTGGGTTTTGAATGGAAAGTGAGGGTGATCATTATTTGATTGATGGATTAATGGTGAGCCAATCATTTGTTGATGATATGAAGAAGTTTGGGTTATGGTTGTCGCCACTGGTTTCATAACTAGTGGCTTCAATCCTGAATATTATTAATTTGTTATCATATTACGACCTAAGTTTTATTATATTGATATAAGTAATTAAATATTAGGTGTATTGTATTATATAAATTTCATTAGAGTTTATATATTAGTTGGTATCAAGATTTAGGAAATTGATTATACATTTGAGTGTGTTTTTGGATCTACGCTATACATATAGTAATATGAGTATCTATAGACTCATTAACTTACAAATTATGTATATTTGATAGATTGAAAATGTTCTGAGGCATTGAGGAAGGGAAAAACATTGCGAAAGTAGCTTGCTCGACTTTGGTTCTTCGGTGGAGGTAGGTTATAGTTTATTCTATGTGATAGATAGACTCTTAATGTGATTGATAGTCATTGAGTGATATTGTGAATTTTCTATGTACTTTGTTGTTGTGGTTTGGATAATTCATGTGTTGTTATGATTGATCTGTAATCCCAAGACAGCGAAATCCATAATCTTGAACTTATTCTATTAAAGTTATGCCTTGAATAAACAAGGCTTGATGAAATATTGCTAATGAAGTTAAAAGTGATGATAACGAATAATAAATTAACAATATATTTGGATCAACTGCCACGAGCTAGCAGAGTATTATTGAATCAGGTGTCACGTTCCGATACGATATTATTGGATCGGGTGTCAGGTTCTGACACTATATTATTAGATCGGGTGTCACGTTCCAACTTGATGTTATTGGATTAGGTGTCACGTTCCGACACGATATTATTGGATAGAGGGACAGATTCTGACATGGTAACATTAAAGGAAAACATATTGAATTAACTTACTGTACTCAATCTCAAAGAACCCATTTCCCAAATGAGCATGGTGTAGAGGCATGAGTCCTCGTGTGTGCCCTTGATATTGTAACTGATTATGTACTTTCTTCAGTGTTGTTGTCACTTATTCACGTTGTTTAGTTTTTGCCACCTGCTGCGTGCTATAGTTGATTTCATATTATTACTTTATGCATATTAGTTTCTAATTTGAGTCGGTCGATGATATCTACACAGTACATGTTTCCCTGTACTAATCCCTACTTATATTTTTTTCTTTGTTTTCCTTTTGTGGAGTGCAACGAGTGTACCAATGACTTTGACTCACCCTCAGGACTAGCCAGTCGCCAGCACATCGGGCTCCAGGGTGAGCTATTCATTCTAGATCGTGTTGGATTCTCTGGGTTATGGCATGATGTCATTAGTTTTCGGACACAAACTAATTAATTATTATTTTTGGTGTCTTTGAAACTCTTAGACTTAGTAGTATTTGAGAATTATATGTTATTGAAGTGATGACTTTCTGGTTTTGGGAAACGATATTAAATAGGCTTTAGTGGATAACATGAAACTGAACTCTCCTCATTCTCTTACTCATTCACTCAAGCCTTAAAACAAGTTTTAGAAGTATGTAAAAGACTTCTCAAAAATGACTCATGAAAGTTTCTCGAACCTTACTCTTAATCTTTACTTTAATTTGAAATGAAGATTTAAGACTTATGAATAGGATATATAGGATCTCTAAATGATTAATCAAGGCTTAGATAATTAGTATTGAGAAGAGAGCGGAGAAACAACTTGAAAGAACTCATACATGACAAAGAACGGAGAAGAAAGGGACTGGTGTACTACTGGCATAGGGCACCAGGCCTCAAACTACTAAAGGTAGTTTGGGCCGCACTGCTGGTGCGGCACGCTAGGCCCCAAACTTCTGAACAATGGTTTTGGCACACTGCTGGCGCGGTACCTCACCCCTACCCAAATTTTTTACAAATTTTTCTTGCCCAATTCAAGGTCTAATTCTTCTAGAATCGAATGATTTACTCCCAAACTCATTTAGATTCACAAACCTAACAAAATTAATCGACAACCTACTCAAATTCCTTCAAGAACATCATTCATTCGCAAAACCCTCATCTCAAGAACTCAACAAGAGTCCATTGTTAAAGAATGAAGTAAAACCTCAAGAACTCCTCAGGGATTCAAATCAACCAACCTCAAGAACAAATTTATGGATGAAAATCTCATGATTGGCGTGAGGGTGAACAAACCCAATACTATGAGAGCTTACATACCTCGAAAGAACAAAGTTTTTGAAAGAATGCTTGACTCCATTTTCTTTTCTCCTCTTGAACTTTTCTCTATAAACCGTACGCTATTTTAGAATGAGTGGAAACTAATTTCAAACAGTTTAGACCCATATTTGGGTAAGTAAAAATGTGCTAGGCTAGTGGAGTAAGAAAAAGACAAAAATACCCCTCCTTAAAACGGATGAAACTGCCTTAACTAGAGAGGCTACACTCAAATGGGCATAACTCCTTCATCAAAACTCAAATTTAAGCTAACTTGGTGGCGTTGGAACGAGGACTACAAGACCTTCAATTTGATACCTAATGGGCTACTGATACACGCTCGACTACAGCTCATCCAATACTAGGAGTAGGCGATCATAATCTAGTATAAAACCCAACAATTGAGTTGGGGTCGAACCCATAGGGAGGGGTACAAGTTCAAATTCAGTTATGAGGTTATAAACGTGATCTAATCGGTTGTAGGAATAGAAAATATCGAAAACATTTAGATAAATCGAAAGGGTGACATATATGTCAGATGGGGGAATTGGTTTGTCAATAAGCAACTACAGCAACTTCGAAAACACGAGAAACAATAAGTAGAGAGGAATTCTCGGGGATGTGATCGATTATAGGCTAATTTCGCTGTATGGGTATTTGGAATACACTAACAATTGCTAAATCTCAGTGAGTAGGCTAGACTATAGATGCAATAGATTTCTCTCGAACAACTATTACAAATCAAGCGAGTTCTCTCGAACCTCGACAAGTTTAACAATATAAAAAACCAAAAACCTTAATTTTTCTACTCTCTTGAGCTAGATAGGTAGAAACCAGTTTAGGATTCACTCTCTCGGGCTGAACCCACATCTACCCAATAACTATAATGATTAATCGAACACCTTGTTTCTAAAACCTCTTTCCCAAGCAAGCCCAGAACACTAAGTTAGAATTGTATTTGCAACTATAATTCATAGATTAATACACAACTATCGATTAAACCCACTTTAATTAAGCATTTAAATCAGTAAAAAATAATACCCATAAGATTATTAAGCCGATAATCACATGATCACACCCCAAGAATTGAGGTTTTAGCCACACATCATAAAAATGAGGAGACAATTACCAATTATGTTAGCCATGAACTGGGTAATGGTTTCCAAGTCTCTACAATGCTTTAAATCAACTTAATTCAAAAATCCAATTGCAATTCCTCAAAATCAAGTCTCAAAATCTTTAATTTCTACAATGGAAAACTCAGAAAAACCCAATGGGACTCAACATAGATTCTACAAAGCTTGGATGCCTTTTCTGCTTTTCAAAATTTAATTTATAGTTTCCCAAATTTTGGCCTTCAGGACCATTAGGCGAACTAAATCGTGCATCGCCAACCAAGTCGGCGATGCCCCCTTTGATCCAGTCCATCGCCAGTTTTCCTTGGCTCTTTATCCTTAGGGTTCTGTCATCTTAGCTAATCAAGGTCGATGTCTTCGAGCTGTTCGGTGGTCCGCCAACTGTCCATTTCTATCTCCAAGTAGGTTCGTCCCCAGGGCTAGCATGCTGAACTTTAGGCAAGCTAAAGATCCACTCGGCGGCTCACCGAGTGGTCTTGGCGATCACCAGGATTGCCTTCCTTCAACATCTTCAACTCTTTTCGCTCCTTTTTTCTCGGTAATGTCCTTGCCTTGCTCCTTTGCCTTCATTGTTGCAAATCAACATTTTAACATCAGCTCGGAGTATAATTTAGGCATTTGAGGAAAATAAACTATCAAAACAAAGCCCTAAATGAGTTGAAATATCAGACTCATCAACACCCCCAACTTAAACTTTTGCTTGTCCTCAAGTAAACTCAAGATCAATCAGTTCAACAAGGATGTCTACAAACAGTGCTACTCAAGACTCAACACAAATGCACACAAGAGGTTCAAACTACACATACAATGCTCAATTGTGCACTCTAAGTTTCAAATTGTGACTCACCATTATCAAATATACTCAAGCTCACAATGCTTGCTTCAAATGCAAGTTCAAGCTCAACAAAAGCAATCAAATTCCCTCACAACAAAGATGATTCCATGCTTACACAAAATTCATCAACAATTCAGAATCTCGGAATCAAATATAACTCTCACGCTCACAAAAATAAACACATGCATGATTCTACCCATAGGCTTGCCCTTATTTTCCATTCAACATTCTTTTCAGCTCACTCTAGACCATAAAGGTCTTTTCAAGGCTTGTAACGAGGCTCAGTGTAAACGTATGATCATTTTGGCTTAGTGGCTTCTACCTTCATGAAGTATAGCCTGAAAATCACTTCTTCTCCTTCTCTTTCACATTCTAACATGTTCACAATCAACCCTCTTATTCACTTAAGCAAAACTTATTGGATACCCCATTTCTTTTACTCCTTTCACACACTTTATTTCACAAACTTTTCTCTTTTTCAGTCTTTTTCCATTTTCACCTTTTTCTTTTCTTTCTCTATTTTTTTTACATAGAGGGGTTCCGTCTTTTTCAAACCATTGCTTCAAAGGGGGATTTTTCCACTTCATGAATTTCCTTCTTTTTCACCACACCCCCAACTCAGGCTTTTGGCTTAAGTTGGCTATTCAACTAACCAATACTTCATGAAGATTATAGGTGATGGGACAAATATGTCAAAGTTGTTCAAGTTTCTTCCAAGGAAAATGATAGGCTCAAAGGGTGCCAAACAAGATTCACATTTCTCACAAGGTAGCCAAAAAGAGGTATACTATCAAATTAGGTTCACTCTTCCTAAGATCATTTCAATTGCTTACTTCAATCAATCAATTGGACTAACGAGGCAAGTTCTAAGTGACATCAAGCACAATATAAAAAATAACCTAACCACTCATGGAATTCGATACAATTATCAAACAAGCCTCCACACATTCTAGCTAGCATGCAATGATCATTACAAGAGATTGAATCGACAACGGGCTAGTCACAACGAGATGCTAGGAGTTCAGATATGACCTATGTAACTCAATTTGCCTCATCGTAACCGCACATTCATATCGTTCAATTAGGAGCACTATTCAAGTCATCGGTATTGATCAGAATCGACACTCAAAAATGCAAGAGAACAACCACTTTCACACACATCAAGAGGTGGCAATTTTTAAAATTTGTTCAAAACCATTTCACATTAAAAACAATGGACCAATATGGATAAAAAACAAAGATATATATATGAACATAAACTCAGATCCAACATTCACAAAACCAACAACAATATCCACACAAATAGCCCGAAAGAGGTGGGTATAGAAATACCTCACCCACCAACAAAAATAGCAGTTGTCCTCAAATGCAAAGAAACAATAATAAAGTCTAAAAAGATAACAGAAAGGGAGACTAAAGAGTCATCCTGCCAGGCTAGGCCTGAGGTGAAGTACGCATATCAGTCACTCCCTCTGTCTGGGCATCAGTGCCCGGCTCATCAACATCCTTGGCTCTACTGGTGCCCACCATAGAAGTGTCCCGCAAAGAGGCCTGCAGAGCTGTCTCAATCATGGCACCCTCCAGGTCTGCTAAGTAATCATAAACAACGTCATATCTAACACCCAGCTGCTCCTCATCTATCTCTGCCTCAGACTCGGATCTGCATCATCAGTCCTAGCATCATCTTCGATCGTAGTAGCTGGAGGAACTTCTGAACTGGATGGAATATCAGTGCTAGAGACCTCGAGAATTTCCACCGTACAAAACACTATCGATAAGTAAATGGACTTCAGCTCGTCCACATCTCTCCTCAGCCTAATAACATCGGCCTTCAAGGCCGTGACAATATCAGTGCCACCCTGACTCGGCTCAACAGTCTCAACCCTCAAAGTAAGGGCATCTAATAACAACTTGTGGCCCTCAATCATAGCTCTATGCTCCCTCATCTCAGCTCTAATAGGATCTAGGGCAGCAGCAATCGCCTGCTCTATGAACCCAGGCACGCCGGCCTGTACCTGGGAGGCACGCACATCAGTAGATTGGGCCAGATGGCGTATCTTGTAAAACATGGCCTGGTTGATACGAGGTCGGTTAGGCAGTATCAGAAGCAGAAGTAGTGGGAGGGGGGAGCAGAAGAAATGGGAATATCAGAAGCAGAAGGGCCAGAAGTACCTGTAAGCCCACTGGCATGAGGGGGCATGATTGCCTCGGTCGGCAACATATCAACGTCAACTACCGGGGACATATCTGCCGGTGCAGCCCTCCTCCTATCGGCCTCATCTCTCAGGTACTCAGCCTCAATATGTCAGATTTCAGTAGAAGAGGTGGGTGTCACCTCCACATCTATCTTCTCATCCCTCGGAACACGAGCCCACCGGCACAGCTTGGTGATCAAGATAGGGAAAGGCAGTGACTCTGTTTGACCCTCATGGCCATCTCTTGCTCAATGAGTAACCCCAAGTTCAGCCTCTGCCAAGATATAATAACCCAAGACAAGCAGCCTTTGGGTGTCGAGAGATGGACTCATTCTAGGAGGGCATGATAGTGCTGCTAATGAACCCGAACCAGTATCTGGCAGCAACATTCAAGTCCTTCTTCTCTATCGGTGCACCTGCTTCAATCCACCTCGGAGTAGTATCAGAGTCGAGGGGTGCCAGCCAACCCTTAAGATCCTCTTGGGTCTTCTTCTTGACCAAGTCGATGTTGTCATGCATGATGTCCAATGAGCTACAAAGTACAATATTTATATCTGAGCTTCTGCACTTCACCTTCCGGTCTTGAACAACCATGAAGTCAACTGGCTTAAACAGGATGGCTTTCTTCTTCCCCTTGGGTACCAACTCTCCGTATGCCGAATAAAACTCCCGGACCCAAGTACGGATGTAAGGACCTCAGGGTTTATTGAACACTTCGAAGTTGTGTAACTTCAAAGTGTTCCACACCTCAGGATATTTTTCCACCACACCGTTGGTAGATAGCCATTTTTCTTCCAAGATGGTCCTCATACCCTCGGCCTTTAGTCTGTTGAGTGATCGGGGAGGAGGACCCTTAACAGTTGGAGCACGTACTAGTGTCTGGGCTAGGGCTGCAGCTGGAGGATGAGGAGTAGGCATCGGAGGCACCGAGATCCTAGACAAATCACTTAAAGACTTGGAGCGCAGCTCCGCTCTCCTCACCTGTAGTAGCTGATCATCTTCAAGCTTAGAGATGGAGGCGGAGAACTATCAACAGAATGACCCTCACTGCCGCAGGGAGTGAGGTATGTAGAATAGATACCCTCACTGTTGGAGCTCCCCTCTGCAGGTGTCGTTTGTACAGGGCCCGTGCCCTTGCCCTTTCCTTCTTTTGGAGGGAGTTTTGTAGCCGGGCCCGGAAGCAGCAGCTTCGTCATCTATCACAATCCCTCGAGCCCGCTTCCGGGGCAGTTGATTCCTACTAGCATTTTTGGGTCTAGCCATACCTGCAAAATAATGTTGAAAATATTAGATGTAGTTGAGAAAAAAAAATCACAGGATAGCAGTTGCAGAAATACTCACCAAACCAGTCGGTGAGTTGCCGAACACTTTTGGTGAGCCAAGACGGGCACGCCAAAACTTCCATAACAAAAAAAATTCCTAAATAAGCACAGGTCAGCGATGCCCAGGACCATTCGGTAGATCTCCGACACCATTCGGTGAACTAGAAGTAGCTCGTCGAAAGTTACAGAATAATTTAAGGGGAAAAAGGTGCAGAAGAGCAATCAGAAGGGACTTCCGGCAAGCTCAGGCATATGGCCGAAGGTTACAGAACTCAAACCCACAATTTAGAGAATTAAAAGGCGATCTAGGGGACATTAGGTGAACCGCCGAACAACTCGGCGAGCTCGACCCACCTGACCGAATATCCAAACATGCAAGATTTGTACCGCGTACTTAAATATCAAGACCGCATCCCACGAAAACAAAATTAACTACTGTTCTATGCTAAACTAAGAACCATAACACCCATGCCCTCGGGATAATCAGACTTCCCCTGATTTGGCCAAAATTGGCCAATTGACATCTTTTTCCCTTTAGAATGACGTCAACCGCTCTATCATTGTGCAAAATCTGACACCTTGCACAATTCGGGGTTACTCAGACTTCACCCTGCTAGACCCACAACAATTTCAACACAACCCAATAATTTTAACAATCAACGAAATGGGAATTTACCATTTAATGCCAAATAATGATGGTTTTAATCAAATACTGGAAAACAAACTACCACACGATAAACAAAACAACACCACAAAATGAGCATGCGTTCAATTTCAACCAATTATAGAGCGGGGTAAAGAAAACCAGCCTTAGATTGCCGAATATTTGTAAAGCTAGACTAACAATGAAATCCAAAAGTCAACCCTGAGCAAATGATCCCAAAGAAAAGTAAAAACGATAGTACAAGAACAAAAATATAATCGGTTGTGACAGTACAGAAGTTTAAAAGTGTGAAAATGAATAGAGTTTGAATTTAAAATGGTTGGCATTTTTAAAACTCTTCAGTTCACGCGCCACTCGGCGACCACGACTTACATCGCCGACCCACTCGGTGATGCGCCGAGTGGGACTTTAGCCCACCGAGTTTTACAGAACCTCTAGCAGGCTAGGTCGTTCCAACGACGATCCAAGTCAGGCTCGCTGACCTATTCGGCGAGTCACCGACCTATTCGGCGAGTCACCGACCTATTCGGCGATTCGCCGACTGGATCTTTGGCTCGCCTAACTGATATTTTCCCAAAATTTCAACTTTTCAACCTGCACATTCAACACCCGATATTCAAACAACAGCATTAAAAACATTAAAGCTTGGGTTGCCTCCCAAGAAGCACATTATTTAACGTCGTGGCAATACATGGATACACCATTCAAGGTTAATTTTTTGGGTTGGCTAAAGTATCACTTGGTAAAACTTTTTTCCATGGGTTCAAATGAGATGAGATTTGACCCATTTGCGTTTCTAATTTCTTGATGGACACTGAGTGAGAGGTGACCGTTTGATTGAGTGTGGAGACATCCTCTTTCATTTTTTCATAACCTTTTCCGACCCTTCCAGTTTATTGAGAATGCGTGCAAGCATATCTTCCATTCAAAAGTTCGCTGGGTCAGCCCTTTGCTCCTTTGACTTTTGATGTTCATGGGGTGGAACGTATCTTTCCTTGTCACCATCCCATTCCTTCCAATTAGCCCCACGATCACTCCATTCTTTGTCACGGTCTCTCCATCCATCATCCCTTTCTCTATTCAAACCTGGATTCCCACCCGACCTTGGATAGCTTAGACGGAAACCACCTCCTTGATTGGCAAGAAAATTCACTTCCTCATTATATAGACCCTCAAAGTGTGCCTCCTCAGGGTTCGCTCCACCAACACCATCAATATTTACACTTTTCAACCCACTACCCATCACATTTTTCGCCAAAATATCCAGCTGGGTCATCATTTTGGCCATATTTTGGTCTCGCTCGTTGGCATTCTCGATTTGCTCTTTTTTCCTTCTATAAGTTAGAGGAGACACCTGGTCCTTTTGAGTGTACCATGCACTGTTAATCTTGGTCATACCATCGAGGAGATTGGATGCTATTTCGAAAGGTTGTTGCATTAAACCACGTTGGACAAGTTGATTAGCCACACCTTTCTTCATCGATTTTAAACTCCTGTAGAAGTGTTGTAACAACACTTTGTCTGGAAGTCCGTGAGTCGGACACTGAAGTAACAAATTCTGAAATCTCAGTCACGTCTCATGGATTGGTTCCCCTCTAAACGTTTGAAGCTCTGAATATTGTCTCTTAATGGCATCATCCTGGAAGGAGGGAAGAACCTCCCAAAGAAAGCCTCGGTAAGTTCATCCCTAGTGGTAATGGAATCCCTCGGTAGATCAACTAACCATTTGGTAGATTCCCCCATCAAAGAAAAAGGGAACATCCGGAGATGGACTGATTCTTGAGAGATGTTCTTGAACGAGAATGGACCACATACGTCTACAAAATTCCAAATATGCTTATAGGGATCCTCATGAGCTAGCCCTCCATATAATCCTTTCATTTGCAAGAGTTGCAAGATCGTGCTAGTCACGTGGAAGACAACATTCCCCTCAACATGAGGTAAACGTATAGCACCGACACCACCCAATTGAATCGGTGATAGAACGTCTCAAATACACCTCCTCCAATTCTAGGTGCAAACGATCGTTAATTAGTATAAAACCCAATGAAGAGTTGGGGTCGAACCCATAGGGAGCGGTACGTGTCTAAAATTCAGTTACGAAGTATAAAGTGGTCTAATCGGTTTTAGGAATAAAATTTATCGAAAACATGCAAATAAATCTAAGGGGTGACAACGAATGTCAGATGGGGGAGTTTGGATTGTTAACTATCAGCTACAACACAAGCAAAACAGAGGAAATATCAATAATAGGGAGGAATTCTCGGGATGTGATCGATTATAGGCAAATTTCACTATATGGGTAATTGAATTTACTAACAATCAGTTAAATATCAATGGGTAGGCTTAGACTATAAGGATGATAATTTTCTCTCGAACAACTACATCGAATCAAGTGATTTCTTTGGAACATCAACAAGCTAAGCAAATAAGAATAGCCCACACATTAATTCATCCACTCTCTCGAGCTAGATAGGTAGAATCATATTTAGGATTTACTCTTTCGAGCTAAACCCATGTCAACCCAATAACTACAATCATTAATCGAAAGCTTTGGTTCTAAAACTTATTTCTCAAGCAAGCCCAGAACTCTATAGTAGAATTACATTTGCAACTACAATTCATAGATTATAACACAACTAACAATTAAACCCATTTCAATTAAGCATTAAAATCAGTAATTAGCAAAACCCATAAGCTAATTCAACCTATAATCACATGATCACACCCCAAGAATTGGAGTTTTAGCTACAGATAAAACTAGAGAAACGATTACCAAATACATTAGCCATGATCTGGGTGAAGGTTCTCAAGTCTTTACAATGGTCCAAATTAAGTAATTTCAAAAACCCACTTCCAAATATTCAAGATTGAGCCTCAAAAGCTTCAAAGTCTACAATGGAACTCCAAAACTAAAAGAAAACTCTCCTGAATGATCACCTGATTGCATGATGCCTAAATCTTTGTTTCAAATTTCAATTTATAGTTGCCCAATTTTTTCCCTGAATAGCCATTGGGAGAGATAAGTCAGACATCATCGAACAGTCGGCGATCCGCTATCTTTCCTCTTCCATCGCCATTTTGCCTTGGCCTTCAGCATCTCAGGTCCTGTAACTTTGGGCGATCCAATTTTCTATCGCGGAACCAATCGGCGATCCGCCGAATACGCATTTCTGTCGCTAACTTGGTTCTTCTCCAGAGCTGGCATGCTGGAACTTTGGGCTAGCTAAAGAGCTACTCGGCGCACTGCCGAGTGGTCTGGGCGATCGCCAGGATCTCCTTTTCTTCACTTCTTCAGCCTTTTTAGTTCCTTTTTGTCCGGTCATGTCCTTGCCTTGCTCCTTAGCCTCCATAGCTGCAAATAAACACTTTAACAACATTTTAGAGCATAAATTAGGTATTTGAGGACACTTATGCTATCAAAACAAAGACCAAATGATTCGAAATCTCAAATTCATCAACACCCCCAACTTAAACTTTTGCTTGTCCTCAAGTAAAACTCAAGATCAATCAGTTCAACAAGGATGTCTACAAACAGTGCTGCATAAACTCAACATAAATGTACACAACAAGGTTCAAACTACTCATACAATGATCAATTGTGCACTGAAAGTTTCAAATTTTGACTCACCATCATCAAGAGTACTCAAGCTCACAATGCTTGCTTCAAATGCAAGTTCAAGCTCAACAAAGATATTCAAATGCCCTCACAACAAAAATGATTCCATATTCACACAAAATTTCTCTACAATTTAAAGTCCCGGAATCACATACAACTCTCACACTCACAAAGATGAACACATACCTGACTCCACCCATAGTCTTGCACTTATTTTCCAATCAACATTCGTTTCAGCTAATTCAAGATCAAAAAGGTCTTTTTAAGGCTTGTAGTGAGGATAAGTGTAAAGGTATGGCAATTTAGGCTTAGTGGCTTCTACCTTCATGAAGTATGGCCTGAAAATCACTCTTTTTCCTTTTCTTTAACATTTCAAAGATGTTCAAACACCACCCCATTATTCAACTCATCATGAATCACCGAATACACCATTATTCTTCATTCTTTTCACACACTTTATTTTACAACTTTTTCACTTTTTCAGTCTTTTCTTTTACTTTTACTTTTTCATTTCTTTTTCTCTTTTTTTTTTACATGGAGGGGTTCCATCTTTTTCAAATCAATCCACAAACAAGGGGAAATTTTTCACACTTCTTGACTTTCCTTCTCTTTTCACTACACCTAGCCTAAGTTGGCTATTCAAACAAAACATACTTCATGAAAGTTATGGGTGAAGGGATAAAGAGCAGCCACAATTTATTCAAGTTTCTTCCAAGAAAAGGGGTAAGGCTCAATGGTTGCCATACCAAGATTCACACTTCTCACAAGGGTGGCCATAAAAGAAGTATATTGTCAAATAGGCTCACTCTTCAAAAACTTTGCCTAATATCATGTCTATCGCTTGCCTCACTCAATCAATCGGATAAACAGGGCAAATTCTACGTGTCATCATGCCCAATGTTCAAAGAGATCTCACCAACAAGGCATTGATACAATTATCAAACAAGACTCCACACTTTCTAGCTAGCGTGCAATGTTCATCACAAGAGACTCATTCGACAACCGGCTAGTGAGAACGAGATGCTAAAAGTTCACATATTACCCATGTAACTTTCTTTGCCTCATCGTAGTCGCACATTCATTTTGTTCGATTAGGAGCACTATTCAAGTCAACGGTATTGACCACAATCGACACTCAAATTTGCACAAGAATAGCCACAATCACACAGAAAAGAGGTGGCAAACTTTTTAAAAAAAATTCAAAACTGATTTCACATCAAAACAATGGGCCACAAGGTAAAACATCCGCAATACCAAAATCAAGATATATTTATATAAAAACCAAAGAAGCCCAATATTCACAAAAAGATCATCAAAACAAAACCAATATTCACAAAACAGTCACAGGAGGTAGGTATAGAAATATCTCACCCCACCCAAAAAAACAAGCAGTTGTCCTCAAATGCAACTAAGAAACAACAAACAATAAAACACAATAGAGAAGGAGGTAAAAATAATCATCCTGCCAGGCTAGGGCTGGGGTGAAGTCTGCATCTCAGTCACTCCATCTGTCGGGGCAACAGTTCCCGGTGTATAAACATCCTTGGCTCCGCTAGAGCCCACCATAGTAGTATGTCTCAAATAGGTCTTTCTAGCTGTCGCGTACATGGCCCCCTCCAGGTCAACAAAGTCCTCATAGACAGCCTCCTCACGAACTCCAAGTTGCTCCTAATTTGTCTCAGCTTCAGAGTCAACAACAGCATCGTCAGCTCTAATCTCATCTTCGGTGGTAGTCGGAGGTACATCCGTACAGGCTGGAATATCTGCACTCGGGTCATCCGGGATCTCCATCGTCCAAAATAGTGAGGTAAAATTTGTGGACTTCAGCTGGTCCACATCCTTCCTCAGCCCTATAATATCGGCCTTCAAGGCCATCACCTCCTCAGTAGCACCCTTTCCTCTCTCATATACCTCTACTCTCGCTGTAAGGGCATCAATCGAAGCGCTGAGAGTTGTCAATGCAGCGGCAAGGGCTCTCTCGATCATCTCATGAACAGCAGCCTCTAACCGGGAGGCACACATATCGGCGGATTGGGCCAAATGCCCCATCTTATACAACATCGCCTGGGTGATTAGAGGCCTAGAAGCAGAAGCAACAGAAGATCTATGGGGAGGATGTGCAGCAGAAGTAGCAGGGGTATTATAAGGGGTAGAGCTAGAGGTACCTGAATTCCCAGTTGCTGGAGTAGGCATGGCTGCCTCTACATGTATTGTATCAATATCAATCTCCAGGGATGTGTCCACCGTGGCTGCCCTGCACCTGTCAGCCTCGTCCCACCAATACTCGACCTCTATACGCCGGATATCAGTGGAAGATGTGGGAGTAATTTCGACGTCCCTTTTCTCATCTCATGGAACTCGGGCCCGTCTGCATAGCTCGGTGATCAACACCGGGAATGAAAGCGACGTCTGTCTCTGCTTGGCCCTCATGGCCATCTCCTGCTCGCTAATCAGTCCCAAATTTAGCTGTTTCCTGGCTATGATAGACCCAAGACAGGCTGCCTTAGGGTGGCAGAGAATGGAATCATTCTACGATGGCATGATAGTGCTGCTAATGAATCCAAACCAATATCTAGCAGCTATGTTGAGGTCCTTCTTCTATATTGGCGCTCCGACCTCAATCCACCTCGGGGTGGTGTCATAATTTAGGGGGGCCAACCAACCTTTTAGATCCTCCAGAGTCTTTGTCGTGATCATACTCTGGTATTCATGAATGAAGTCGAAGGCACGGTCGAATACAACATTTATATCATCACTGCTGCATTTGACCTTCTTCCCTCGGACGGTCACAGAGTCCACTGGCTTGAAGGCACTAGCCTTCTTCTTCCCCTGCGGCACCAGGTCACTATAGGCTGCGTAGAACTCCCGGACCCAGTTGGGAATGTATGGGCCATGGGGCTTGGTGAAGATGTCAAACCTATGGAACCTAAGAGTGTCCCACACTACTGGATACATGTCCACCACACCATCTCTGGAAAATCTCTTCTTCTCTAAGATGGTCCTCAAATCCTCGGGCTTTAACCGATTGAGTGACCGGGGAGGAGGACCCTGAACTGGTGGAGCTGTAACCACCCTCTGTGTCGGAGGAGGGACAGGAGCTGAAGCTGGACGGGTCAGCTCCGGAATCCTAGACGGATCATGGCAAGATTTTGAGCGTAGCTCCGCTTGCCGGGCCTGTAACAACTGATCATCCTCAGGATCAGAGATAGAAGCCTGAGAATCCTGTGAGTTCCCCTCACTATTTGAGCTTGCCACCTCCGGATGCTCCACTACTAGCTCTTTGCCCTTACCCTTGCCTCCCTTTTGAGGGAGCTTCTTGGCCTTGGAGGCAGCTGCCTACTCATTGATTACTAATCTGCGTGCCAGCTTTCAGGCCGGCATGTCACTACCATTTATATTGGTTCTAGCCATTCCTACAAACAACATAGAAAAACGTTAGAAAACGTTCAAGAAAAAGGTGCAAATTTTTTTTTGCAGAAAGACTCGCGGAACCGTTCGGCGAGTCGCCGATTCACTTTGGCGAGCCAAGTCGGGCTCACCGACAGTTTCAGCACAAATATTTCAAAATCTCAAGACTCGTCGGTGATGTCCAGGACTTTCGGCGGATTGCCAACACCAATCGGCGAACTAGAAGTAGTGCGCCGAAAGTTACAGTGTATTTTAAGGATAGGGGGAGCAGAAAGGCGATCAAGAAGGACTTTCGGCGAATCGCCGAGTAAATTCGGTGAGCAAATGCATATCGCCAAGAGTTACAGACACAAACTCACCAATTTAAACAAATTAAGGGAGATCTAGGGGCACTACGTGAATCGCCGAATCACTCGGCGAGCTTGACTCAGCCCGCCAAACGGCCAAACATGCCAGCATTTCACCCCTCACGTCAAAATCAAACTCGCAGCCCCCGAAAACAAAATTAAACACCTACACTATGAAATTAAGGTCAGACCCATACTACCCATGCCCTCGGGGTACTCAGACATCCCCCAATTTGGCAAAAAATAGTCATTTGACATCTTTTGCCCTTAAGAATGATGTCAAACGCTCCATCATTGGGTAAAATCCGACATTTAGCACAATCTGGGGTTACTCAGACTTCACCACACTAGACCCAACACACATTTATCATAACCCAACAATTTAAACACAATTTTATCAAGCAAAAGCACGGGAATCGATCAATCACTAGCAGTTAGGCACAAATTCTATTCGATACCTGCAATCGAACAACTAATCCACAATTAAATCATGCCACCCAACAACAATCAATAAACATAATACCGAATACATTCGAGTTCAACCACAAATGGAGTTTGGGGCTCAGAAAACCAACCTTTTATGCCGAAAACAAGATTTGTAAAGCTAGGCGGAAAAGTTCCATAATCCCAATCAAAGATTTCACACGATACGAGAGTAAAAACAAGAAAATACTAAAGATCTAATATAGGGTGGAAGAGTACGGGGTGTTAAAAATGGTATAAGATGAAGGATTTTGAAATTTTAAACCATTTTGCCTTTAAAACCTTTCAGATCGTGCTCCGTTCGGCGATATAAGTCGTGCCCGCTAAAAAACTCGGTGACGCACCGAGTGGTATTTTAGCCTGCCGAGTTTTACAGGACTCCCAGTAATTTGGAGGTTCAAACGACGGACAAAGTCGGGCTCGCCGACCTGTTCAGCGAGTCGCCGAATGAGCTTTTACCTCACCGAGTTTTATAGAGTTCCCCTTCAAGCTAGGTGATTCCAACGGCGGTCCAACTCGGGGCTCGCGGACCACTTCAGCGAGTCACTAACTGGACTTTTGTTCGGTAAAGTACCTATTTTCAAACACTTCTCACTTTTCAACCTGCACATTCTACACCCGTTATTCAAAAACAAAATTTAAAACATCAAAGACTTGGGTTGCCTCCCAAGAAGCGCCTTATTTAACATCGTGACACGATGAAAATACCAATTTAAGCTTCATTTTTTAGGTTTGCCATTGTATAACTAGGCAACCCTCCTTTTGGTCTTTGATTTAGATGGGTTGAGATTTGACCCATTTGTGTTTCCAGCTGCTTGATAGAGACTGAGTGAGAAGTCACCATCTGATTTAGAGTTGAGACGTCCTCCTTCATTTCTTTCAACACTTTGTCTGAACCTTCGACCTTGTTGAGAATGCGTGAGAGCAGGTCTTCCGTTCGGACATTCTCTGAGTCACCCCTTGGTTCCTTAGGATTTTGACGCTCATGAGGTGGGATGTACCTATCTTTATCACCCTCTCTTTCTTTCCAAGTGGTGTTACGATCACGCCATTCTCTCTCACAATCTCTCCATCCATCATCTCTGTTCCAACCCAGATTTCCACCCAGCCTTTGATAATTTTGACAAAAACCTCCTCCTTGATTTGCAAGGAAGTTCAATTCCTCATTGTACAACGCTTCAAATTGTGTCTCCTCGGGATTTGCTCCACCAATACCCACAACATTAACACTCTTTTCACCACTACCCATCACAGTTTTTTTGCAAAGAATATCCAACTGAGTCATCATTTTGGCCATGTTTTTGTCTCTCTCTTGATCCTTTTCTATCTGCTCTTTTGTCATCCTAAAAGTGAGAGGAGACACTTGGTGTTCACGAGTGTACCATGCTTTATTGATTTTGGTCATACGATCTAGGAATTGAGATGCGACATCCCAAGGTTGTTACATTATACCACCGGGAACAAGTTGATCAGCAACTCCTTTGTTCCGCGAGTTAAGACTCCTATAAAAGTATTGCAATAAGATATCATGAGGCAATCCATGAGTTGGGCACTGAAGTAATAGCTTCTGAAACCTCAGCCACTTCTTGTGGATTGGTTCGCCCTCCAAGCGTTTGTACCCTTGAATCCTATCCCTTATGGTCATCATCCTTGATGGGGGAAAGTGCATCACATAGAAAGCAACACTTAACTCATCCCAAGTGGTAATGCAGTTTGTCGGAAGATCAGCCAACCAGTTTTTGGCTTCTCCCATTAAAGAGAATGGAAATAATCGAAGGACCGATTCTTGAGAAATGTTTTTGAACGAGAAAGGTCCACAAACGTCAACGAAATTCCTAACATGCTTATGGGGATCCTCATGAGCCAGCCCTCCAAACAATCCTTTCAAATGCAGGAGCTGAAGCATTGTGCTAGTGATGTGAAAAACAACATTCCCTTCAGCAGGAGGTAGATGTATAGCTCCAACACCACCCAATTGGATAGGGTCGTTAACATCATTCAGATTACATATATCATCTTGGTGGCTTACTTGGATACCATTTCTCCCGTTTACGCTCATTTCCTCGTCTGATCAACACAACCAACACAAACACAAAAAACGTAAGTCGATTCAACTATAACACAAAAAGAACACAATTCAAACTTCAATAATAGAATTTCAAACAACACCACTCCCCGGCAGCGGCGCCATTTAGATAGAACATCTCAAATACACCTCATCCAATTCTAGGTGCAAACGATCGTTAATCAGTATAAAACCCAACGAAGAGTTGGGGTCGAACCCATAGGGAGCGGTTCGTTTCTAAAATTGAGTTATGATGCATAAAATGGTCTAATCGGTTATAGAAATAGAATTTAACGAAAACATGCAAATAAATCTAAGGGGTGACAACGAATGTCAGATGGGAGAGTTTGGATTGTTAACTATCAGCTACAACACAAGAAAAACAGAGGAAATATTAATAATAGTGAGGAATTCTCGGGATGTGATCGATTATAGGCAAATTTCACTATCTGGGTAATTGAATTTACTAACAATCAGCTAAATATCAATGGGTAGGCTTAGACTATAAGGATGATAATTTTCTCTCGAAAAACTACCACGTATCGAGGGATTTCATTCGAACATCAACAAGGTAAGCAAATAAGAACCGCCCACACCTTAATTCATCCACTCTCTCGAGCTAGATAGGTAGAATCAGATTTAGGATTTACTCTTTCGAGCTAAACCCATATGAACCCAATAACTATAATCATTAATCGAAAGCTTTGGTTCTAAAACTTCTTTCTCAAGCAACCCCAAAACTCTATACCAGAATTGCATTTGGAACTACAATTCATAGATTATAACACAACTAACAATTAAAGCCATTTCAATTAAGCATTAAAATCAGTAATTAGCAATACCCATTAGCTAATTCAACCTATAATCCTATGATCACACCCCAAGAATTGGGGTTTTAGCAACACATCATAAAAATAGAGAAACGATTACCAAATACATTAACCATGATCCGGGTGAAGGTTCTCAAGTCTTTACAATGGTCCAAATTAAGTAACTTCAAAAACCCACTTGCAAATCTTAAAGTTTGAGCCTCAAAAGCTTCAAAGTCTATAATGAAACTCCAAAACTAAAAGAAAACTCTCATGAATGATTGCCTGATTGCATGATGCCTAAATCTTTGTTTCAAATTTCAATTTATAGTTGCCCAATTTTTGGCCTGAACAGCCATTGGGCGAGATAAGTCGGACATCGCCGAACTGGTCAGCGATCCGCCGTCTTTCCTCTTCCATCACCATTTTGCCTTGGCCTTCAGCATCTAAGGTCTTGTAACTTTAGGCGATCCAATTTGCGGTCGCGGAACCGATCGGTGATCCGCCGAATGCCCATTTCTATCACAAAATTGATTCTTCTCTAGGGTTGGCATGATGGAACTTTGGGCGAGCTAAAGAGCCACTCGACGCACCACCGACTGGTCTTGGCTATCGCCAGGATCACTTTTTCTTCACTTCTTCAGCTTTTTTAGTTCCATTTTGTCCGCTCATGTCCTTGCCTTGCTCCTTAGCCTCCATAGCTGCAAATAAACACTTTAACATCATTTTAGAGCATAAATTAGGCATTTGAGGACACTTATGCTATCAAAACAAAGCCCAAATGAGTCAAAATTTCGGACTCATCAATCGGGTCATTAACTTCATTCAGATTTCCAATATCATCTTGGTGGCCCAGTTGGCTAACGTTACTTTCGTTCATATTCATGCAATCACAAACACAAAACAAAGTAAGTCGATTAAACTACAACACAAGAAGATCACAATTCAAACTTCAATAAAAAAATTCTAAACACAACTCCCCGGCAACGGCGCCATTTTGTGATACACGCTCAACTACACCTCATCCAATACAAGGTGTAGGCGATCGTAATCTAGTATAAAATCTAATAATTAAGTTGGGGTCGAACCCACAGGGAGCGGTACAAGTTTGAATTCAGTTATGGAGTTATAAACGGGATCAAATTGGTTGTAGTAATAGAAATTATCGAAAATATTTAGATACATCGAAAGGGTGGCACAAATGTTAGACGGGGGAATTGGTTTATTAATTAGCAACTAGAGCAACTTCAAAAACAGCGGAAACAATAAGTATAGATGAATTCTCGGGGATGTAATCGATTATAGGCTAATTTCGTTGTATGAGTAATTGGAATTTATTAACACTTGCTAAATCTCAGTGAGTAGGTTATACTATAGATGTAATAGATTTCTCTCGAACAACTATTAATAATCAACTGAGTTCTCTCGAACCTCAACAAGCTTAGAAATATAAACAACTCAAAAGCTTAATTTATCTACTCTCTTGAGCTAGATAAGTAGAATCGAGTTTAGAATTCACTCTCTCGAGCTAGATAAGTAGAATCGAGTTTAGAATTCACTCTCTCGAGCTGAACCCACATCAACCCAATAATTACAATCATTAATCGAACACCTTGGTTCTAAAACCTCTTTCTCAAGAAAGCCTAGAACACTAAGTTAGAATTGTATTTTCAACTACAATTCATTGATAAATACACACATATCGATTAAACCTACTTCAATAAAGCATTTAAATCAGCAAACAACAATACCCATAAGCTAACTAAGCCGATAATCACATGATCAGACCCCAAGAATTGAGGTTTTAGCCACACATCATAAAAAGGAAGAAACAATTACCAATTATGTTAGCCATGAATTGGGTAATGGTTTCCAAGTCCCTACAATGCTTCAAATCAACTTAATTCAAAAACCCAATTGCAATTCTTCCAAATCAAGTCTCAAAACATTTATGTTCTACGATGGAAAACTCAGAAAAACTCAACGGGACTCGACATAGATTCCAGAAATCTTGGATGCCTTTTCTGCTTTTCAAAATTTAATTTATAGTTTCCCAAATTTTGGCCTTCATGACCATTAGGCGAAGTAAGTCGTGCATCGTCAACCAAGTTGGCGACGCGCACTTTGCTCTAGTACATCGCCGATTTGCCTTGGCTCTTTATCCTCAGGGTTCTGTGATTTTAGGCGATCAAGGTCGATGTCGCCGAGCCGTTAGGCGGTCCGCCGACTGTCCATTTCCATCGCCAGGGCTGGCATGCTGGAACATTAGGCGAGCAAAAGAACCACTCGGCGGCTCGTCGAGTGGTCTTCGCGATCACCCGAATTGCCTTCCTTCGACTTCTTCAACTCTTTTCACTCCTTTTTGCCTCGTAATGTCCTTACCTTGCTCCTTAGCCTTCATTTCTGCAAATCAACATTTTAACATCAGTTTGGAGCATAAATTAGGCATTTGCGGACAATAAATTATCAAAACAAAGCCCAAAATGGGTCGAAATCTAAGACTAATCAGCTACCTAACGCATCCTGTGTTGAAAATTATGGTCGTTTGAAGGTGTTACAATATCTCCCCCTTGGGAAAATTCGTCCGCGAATGAGATCACACTAGATAGAGCAGGGGTGGAACACATTTAACAACCTAATCTCAAGCAC
The DNA here is from genome assembly GCA_029582245.1 of Solanum etuberosum. Lineage (NCBI taxonomy): Eukaryota > Viridiplantae > Streptophyta > Magnoliopsida > Solanales > Solanaceae > Solanum > Solanum etuberosum. The sequence goes on from JAJONR010000510.1 coordinate 53,257, forward strand.
ACAACAAGCAATTTACTTAGCCCAACATATTAATTTAAGGGGTACTTTACAAAGAATTAGTACCTTGATATGGAAATTCTCCGTAAGGGAAGAGATGTTGGTATCTCTTCTTCATATCCTCCTCAGCCTCTCAAGTAGCTTCCTCACCAAATTGATTTCTACATAAGACCTTGACTGATGCTACCTCTTTTGTTCTCAACTTGCAAACTTGATGATCAAGAATCGGAACAAGTATCTCCTCATACGATAAGTTGTCCTTAATACAATTATTGTTGGTAGGTATAATAAATTAAGGATCACCCATAAACTTCTTCAACATAGAAATGTGGAATACCGGATGGACTGCTGCTAATTCTGACGGTAGCTCAAACTCATAAGCTACATTGTAAATTCTTTTGGATATCCTGTAAGGACAAATATACTGGGGACTGAGTTTTCCGTTCTTGCGAAATCTCATGACACCCTTCATGGGTAAAACCTTCAAGTAAACCAAATAATCCACCTCAAACTCCAAGTCTCTTCTCGAAACATCGGTATAGGATTTCTGACGACTTTGCGTTGTCTATAACATTTCTTTAATAATCATCACCTTCTCCATAGCTTGATAAACTAAGTAAGGTCCTATCAACCAAGCTTCACCAATCTCAAACCACCCAAAAGGAGATCTACATTTATGCCCATAAAGAGCCTCATAAGGAGCAATAAAGATGCTATAGTGATAATTGTTGTTGCAAGCAAACTTTATGAGAGGTAAGTGATCATCCCAATTACTTTTGAAATAGATCACACAAGCCCTCAACGTATCCTATAAAGTCTGAATCGTACGCTCTGCTTGACCATCGGTCTGAGGATTTAAAGCAGTACTCAAATTTACTTTCGAACCCAGAACTTTGTGGAAAGACTTCCAAAATTGTGCGGTGAATTGTGAAACTCTATCTAAAATAATAGACATAGGAACTCCATGAAGTCATACTATCTTTTGAATATATAATCTTGAATAATTTTCCGCTGAATAAGTAGTCTTAACCGGTAAGAAGTGGGCTTATTTAGTCATCTGATCTATAATCACCCAAATCAAATCATGTTGCCTGTGAGACTACAACAAGCCGGTAATGAAATCCATATTAATCATGTCCCATTTCCATTCAGGAAAATCCATATTCTGAACCATACCATCAGGCCTTTGGTGCTCTTCCTTGACTTGTTGGCAATTTGGGAATTTAGCAACGAACTCTGCAATAACCTCTTCATACTACACCAATACACTTCCCTCAAGTCACGATACATCATTGTGGAACCGCGATGGATTGAATATCTGGAACTATGAGCTTCCTACATGATCCTCTCTTGGAGTTCATCCACATTTGGTTCACACAATCTACCTTGATACCTCAACACACCATCTCCCCCTTGTTCAAAAGCCATCACTTTCTACTTATGAACATTTGCCTTCAACTCAAGCAAAACAGGGTCTTGGTCTTATTTCTCTTTCACTTCAGACACTAGTGATGATTCAGCCCCATTCATCACCACCACTCAACCTTCATTTGAATCTAACAACAGGACTCACAATCGTGAAATTCTGTGCACATCATGGCTAATTCTTTCTTGCCTTACTCAACATTAGCAGTACTTCCCATAGACAACCTACTCAAAGCAACAACAACAACATTAGCCTTATATGGGTGATAGAGGATACTAATGTCGTAATCCTTGAGTAACTCTAACCACTTCCTTTGTCTGAGATTAAGCTCTTTCTCACTAAAAACATACTCAAGACTCTTGTGATCGTTGAATACATCTACATTAACACATATAGATAGTGACACCATATTGTCAAAACAAATACTACAACAGCCAACTCTAGATCATGAGGCATAGGATATAACCTTACCATTTTGCATCAACACACAACTAAGTCCAACTCGGGACGCAACACTATAAACATCAAAGCCTTTTGTACCCTCTTGTAGGGTCAACATTGGGGCAGTAGTTAATCGAGTTTTCAATTTTTGAATGCTTTTTTTCCAAGCTTTAGACCATTGAAACTTTACTATCTTTTGAATCTACTTTGTCAACGTGGATGAAATGGATGAAAACCCTTTGACTAACCTTCTATACTAACCAGCCAATCCCAAGAAACTCCTTATATCAGTTGGAGAGGTGGGTCTGGGCTAGTTCTACACAACTTCAATCTTTTGAGTGTCAACTCGAATCCCTTCACTAGACACAATGTGGCCTAGGAACGCCACAAATTCAAGAGAAAACTCACACTTAGAAAATTTAGCATACAACTCTCTATCCCTGAGAGTTTGAATGACTATTCTGAGATAACTAGTTTGATCCTCCTCATTCCTTGAATAAATTAGGATGTCATCAATAAACAAGATAACAAATATGTCAAGATATTGCTTAAATACTCTATTCATAAGGTCTATAAATGTTGCATCAGCATTAGACAAACCAAAAGATATAACCAGTCACTCTTAATGACCATAACGGGTTCTGAAAGCTTTATTCAGAATGTCACTTTCTGTTACTCTCAACTGATGATAGCGAGATCTAAGGTCTATCTTAAAAAATAAAGTGGCACCCTGAAGTTGATCAAAAAGATCATCAATTCTCGAAAGAGGATACTTATTCTTTATGGTGACCTTGTTCAACTGGAAGTAATCAATACACAACCTAAGTGAACCATCTTTTTTCCTCATAAATAAAATTGGAGCACCAAAAGGTGAGCCACTAGGTCCAATAAAACCTTTTTCAAGGAGATCTTTCAACTGCTCTTTAACTCAGTTGGAGCCATTCTATATGGCGGAATAGAGATAGGTCGAGTATCAGGAAGAATATCTATATAAAAGTCAATTTCTCTCTCAGGAGGGACACTGGATGATCATCTGAAAAGACCTCTGGAAACTCACTCACAACTGGAACTGACTGAATAAGCACTGCTGAACTACTCCCCCACTCTATAATAGTCTTATAGGAAACTAGAATTTAACTACTGGAGTTCTACAATAAACTAAGACATAAAAAGCATGAATCCAGTTAATACCTAGAATAACATCAAAGTCCACCATGTCTAACTCGACTAAGTCAGCAATGGTGTCCTTGTGATTTACAGAGATTGTGCAATAATGATAAACTCTCTCGGCTAGAATAGACTCACCAATAGGTGTGGAAACACTGAAGGGCTCAAGAAGTCATTCGGGAAGAATATCAAACTTCATAGCTATATACAGAGTCATAAAAGATAAACTCGCATGTGGATCAAGTAATGCATATACATCAAAAGTAAGGACTTGGATCATACAAGTGACAATATCTAGTGAATTCTCCTGCTCTTTGCGGCTTATGATAGCATACAGACGGTTTGCTCCTCCGCCTGTCCTTGAAGTAGCTCCTCTTGGAGGAGCCCTACCTACTTAAGTTGCTGAAGAAGATTGGGCTCTATTGGCCACATTACCATTACCTTGCCTGTTTTTAAGGCACTCTTTGATAAGGTTACATCTGTGACCACAGTTGAAGAACACATTGGAGCCATCACGACACGTTCCTAGGTTATTCCTACCACACTTAGCACATGTAGGGGTCCAGTTGGCCCCTTCTGACACACTACCCTGAGATAGAGTAGGTCGAGCTCTAAAGTTCTATGAATTATTATTTCTAAACTCACCTCTGTTCTTTGGTACAGGTGTACTAGATGATGATGGTGCGGGTCCAGTTGGCCTTTGCTGAAAAGATGACCAGTTCATATTTCAGGTCTTCTACTGTCCAAGCTCAGTACCTGTTGTCTTAGCCCTCTTTCTGCAGATCTTTAGTGACATTTGACACTGTGAATTCTAGAGGATTCATTCTCAAGAGCTCACGGATCCTAGATGCATCAACAACATCCTACCGAACCACTCTTTGTTGACAAGCTTGATTTGTCACAACTTAACTCCACATCCGGATAGCATCTCGGAACTCAGCATTTGTGGCCTCTCATTGAGGGGGTTGCTCTTCTGGTGCATTGGTTATCCCTTGATCGTGCATATCATCGTTTCTCCTTGAAGGAGGACCTCGAAAAGCTCTTCATGGAGGCATGATCTGAAAAGATACTTGCAAGCATGAATTAGAAGGAAGTGAATTTTTCCTAAATGTTGTAGCCTCCTAATTAAAGATGTGGCGCGCTTCACATCGTTAAAAAAGACTGTACAGATACAACTTCATAGATACCATAGGATTCTTGAACTCTTTCTCTGATACAAACTTTGATACGTCCTAAGTCTACACCCTTGACGTGCCCAACACTCGAGCCCCATTGATGGTACCCAAGTGAACCCTTCACCTAACTTATAACTCAACGAAAGATTTACTCAAGTGAAATAGGATCCTCAGATGCAAAACTCAATTCATAAAGTATCATCAATGAAAATAGTTTAACTCAAAGCTATCTGAAAAATACTCAAATGAACATAAGTGTTTAACTCAAAGTCTTTAAAACATCAACCAGGGAGATGGGAAAAGACTTCTCAACAACTACTGTCTATGAAGCCTCTAAATACTATGATGGAAATCTAGACAAGACCCACGACATCCTAAGAAAACAAAACCATAATGTGAAGCCCTCCGGAAATCAAGGAGGCTCTCCGAAGCTAGCTGAAATGTGATTGGATCAACGAAGCGCCGGTTGATTGTCTGGAATACGTGTATCTGAATCATGAAATGATCCACACAAAATGGCGTCCGTACGTTGAATGTACGAGCATGTAAGGGGAAAACTGAACATACAGATTAATAGTTGAACTGATCAGAAGGGAAAACATAGTGACCTCAACTCAACTCATCATGAAAGCAACAATGAAAGATGCAAGATGTATAAAGCTTTTAAAATAGTAGATAATAACTCAATGTATATTAAAATACAATAATAAACTCCTTACTCTTATTTGAGAGATTCTCTAACCGACAACTATCACTATGAGCTACGTGATGATGCAACGTCTCGCCCATGCTGCCAGAACAGTTCTATACTTTGCTGGGTTATAAAACATCCTCAACTAAGTGGATCCACTAAACTATACTTAAAAGCAATAAGGAATCATCTAAAAAGTATAATCCTTTACTCATGTTGGCATACATGGTTTATGAGGATTTTGAGTTGTCTGAACTCATCCCATATCAGTGCTCAATACTACTCCCAATAATATACAGAACTCATGCTCAAATGTAAAAAAACATAACTCATCCTCCACTTGAGATAATTACTCAAAAAAATTCTCTTAAAAGAGATACTGTTCAAAACTCCTCATGAACTCGTTTCAAAATCAAAGGTTTCTTCTAGTTTTAACTGTAAAAGTGTTTACACTTGGAAATACGTAGTTCCCTTATACTCATTTTGAAACATGAAAATCAACTCTCCTCATTCTTTTACTTATTCACTTAAGTCTTAAAACAAGTTTTGGAATTGTGAAAGACTTCAAAAAGATGACTCAAAAAGGTTTCTCGAACTTTACTCTTAATCTTTACTTTAATTTGAAATGAATATTTAAGAGTTATGAATAGGATATATATGATCTCTCAATGATAAATGAAGTCTTAGATAGTTAGTATTGAGAAAACAGAAAAGACACGACTTGAAATAACTCATACGGGATGAAGAATGGGGCCTGACGACCCTGGCGCACTGCTGGTGTAGGGTGCTAGAATTCAAACCGTTGAACATAGTTTGGGGCGCACTACTGGAGCGGCGCCCAACCCCTTACCCGGATTTTTGACTAATTTACCTTGCTCAACTCAAGGCCTAACTAATCTAGAATTTAATGGTTTAGTCCCAAACTCGTTTAAATTCACAAACCTAACAAAATTAATCGAAAATCCACTTAAATACCATCAAGAACATCACTCATTCGCAAAACCCTCACCTCAAGAACTCAACAGTACTCCATAGTTAAAGAATGAAGCAAAACCTCAGGAATTCAAATCAACCAACCTTAAGAATGAATTTATGGATGAATATCACATAATTAGTGTGAGGGTGAACAAATCCAACACTATGAGAGCTTACATACCTCAGATTACCCAAGTCTTGGCAAAGGTTAAGTAAGGTTGCTTGAGAAGTATTTCTTTCTTATTATAATGATGATTCATGTGCATTGATTATGCTTATGGTTTATATTGACTAACCATTAGGTTTCTGTTTTTTATTCTAGCTATCATATTTAGTACATGTTTGTACAAACGCATACCCTTGCCTACATTCTTATTAAATGTAGGGACCAGCGATATTGATTCTCAAACTCGTAGCTAGGTTCATAGTTGATCAAGAGACTAAAGATTTGGTGAGTCCTCATTGTGTTCGAGAATGTGATCACCGTTTCTTTATGTTTCTTTCATTTTATGTCTTGAACTATTGTATGGGCTGTGTCCCAAAATTTATTTATGTTGGTTAGATGGTTTGAGACAGTTGTATTAGACTTCCGCTCATTTTATTAAGACTTTGATTGTATTGAAAATGTTTTAAATTCCCGCATCATTTCTATAAATTTATGTAATGATATGCTAAGTGGCTTGTAAGAGGCCTCTCGGGGTCTTATTCGCCTTGTTACATCTAGGGGGTACCCCTGAGTCGTGACAAAAATGGATAAAAATGTCTTAACTAAAGAGGCTGCACTCAAACGGGCATAACCAAACTTGAAATTTACCAAACTCGGTGGCGTTGGAAAGAGGACTCAAAGACCTTCAATTAAAAATTGATCATAGTTCTTAATACATAGATAGATAAATAGATAGATAGATAGATAGATAGATAGATAGATAGCTAGCTAGCTAGATAGGTAGATAGCTAGCTAAAGAGGCTGCACTCAAACGGGCATAACCAAACTCGAAATTTACCAAACTCGGTGGCGTTGGAAAGAGGACTCAAAGACCTTCAATTAAAAATTGATCATAGTTCTTAATAGATAGATAGATAGATAGATAGATAGATAGATAGATAGAATAGATAGACTTCCGGGGTGGCTGCACTGCGCTTTATATCTTAAGCAGTGTGCTTCTTCCCTTCAGAATGGATCGGTCAAGCTCTTCTTATCTTTCCCAACTCGAAAGCCGGTTTCTCATGTGGAACCATAGAAGGAATTCAATCACTACTAATTGGTATCTTTATTGGGCCTTCGTTCATTTTGTTTAAGAAGGCTGCGACATATACAACATCTTTCCCGATATGATCTTTTCTCTTGTTTCAGAAGTGGAGTTTGCTGCTATCGTAGATAAGAGTGACAGAATTGATAGAGCGAAATCCAATTCCCTAGCTAGGTTTGAAAGGAAAGAGGAACTGCAGCTCGATTTGAGATGAAATCTGGCAATAGATAGATAGAATAGATAGATAGATAGATAGATAGATAGATAGATAGATAGATAGATAGGATAGGATAGATAGATAGATAGATAGGATAGATAGATAGATAGATAGGATAGATAGATAGATAGATAGATAGATAGGATAGATAGATAGATAGATAGGATAGATAGATAGATAGATAGATAGGATAGATAGATAGATAGATAGGATAGATAGATAGATAGATAGGATAGATAGATAGGATAGATAGATAGGATAGATAGATAGATAGATAGATAGATAGATATAGATAGATAGATAGATGGATAGATAGATAGATAGATGGATAGATAGATAGATAGATAGGATAGATAGATAGATAGATAGGATAGATAGATAGATAGATAGGATAGATAGATAGATAGATAGATAGATAGATAGAGAGATAGATAGATAGATAGATAGATAGATAGATAGATAGGATAGATAGATAGATAGATAGATAGGATAGATAGATAGATAGATAGGATAGATAGGTAGATAGATAGATAGGATAGATAGATAGATAGATAGGATAGATAGATAGGATAGATAGATAGATAGATAGGATAGATAGATAGGATAGATAGGATAGATAGATGGGATAGATAGATAGGATAGATAGGATAGATAGATGGATAGATAGGATAGATAGATAGGATAGATAGGATAGATAGATAGGATAGATAGGATGGATAGTGTTAATCTTATTAATTTTGATATGTCCACTTTTGTTTGATGAAAATCCTCAAAAGATATGATCGAGAATTAAATTATAATTAATTTAATGTAAGTCACTTCATTTTTTTATTTCTAAGTATAGTTTTATTAATTTTATTTTACAAGGATAAATAAGAATAAGAGTGTCTTAGGAAAATGTCACTAGTTTGAATTGTGTCACTAATAAAAACATAATTTAAGAACGAAATTTGATTTTGCTATAATTGATTGTTAAAGCATAATTTTTTTTATCTCACAAACATAATATATGAAATATCATTTAACAATATTCTCAAATACATAGTTTAATAAAGAGAAATAGCATTAAAGAAAGATTGATGACTAATTCATAAAAAAAAGAGCTAGATACAAAGAACATTAATTTTTTATGATGATATTCCTAATATTTATACAATAAAATCTCTACCTTTGAGCCTTAAATTGAATAATCACGAAAAAAGGATTAAAATTTTAATCACGATACTTTAAGTTAAAATAGAGATAAATAAAGAAAATTAACCTTTATATGATGCCAAATGTGAAACTTATTAGTAGAAACCTTTAAATCCAACTCTTAAAATATAAAAAAATGAGTTAAAGAGTAAATCTTAGATCCATAGCCTTAAATGCCTGAATAATACTATATATGTTATTTGTAGTCATACAGGGGAGTGAGCAAAATTATCATATAAAGGCTTTGTTGCAGCCATAATGATAGGCGAACAGACCAAGGTATAGTGAAATTGATAGGCTAGAAGTGTCTTCTAGTGTTTTTTATGAAGCTAATTTTTATTGGCTCTAACAACACATCCTTTTTTTTAAATCACCCTTATTAACTTTAAAGTATTACTCAAAAAACTTAGACCTTAAGAGAAAGCTCTCTAAATGCGTGGTATATGATGTGCATTATCATCATATTTGAGTGTACTATATTAATTTGTTGTTGATGACGTGTATTGCCTATTGAACATTTCTTTAAAGGAAAAAAATAATGAAATTGTTAGCATGGAGCGATTTCAAAAACTAACTAAATTAATTTAAACAAGTAAAAAAAGGATATTCCTAATTAGTAGTACATGTATTAGAATGCTAAATGACAAAACTAGTCATATTCATAGTAGAAACTGAAAGAAAAACAAATAAATATTTAAAATCATACTTTTTATGGTAATAATTAACATATATATATATATACTTGATGATCAATCCTATATAATTTTTTCCCTACACCAAACTGTTGTGGAACGTCTCCAAAGCTTAAGTTTTGCATATTTTTTGAATTTGAATTCGAATAAACGGTTTTGAAAGAAGAAAGATTTTCATCTTTTTGGAATATAGACTAAAGAAATCTTAGTTGGTTGAATCAATTCTTTGAGTTTTCTATCTTCATTTCTTGCGTTTTCATGTATGTCCGTTGTTTGTTGAAATCTCGACTAATATTTTCTTGTTGCTTCATTTCTCTTCTATATATTATTTTGCACTTTACTGAGGTTTCTCATTTTACTATCGAATTTTTGATGGTTGAAAATGAGAGAGGTAGGGTGGGGTTTTCCAATTTCAAGAATTTAAGATGAAAATCTAATTTTTTTTGTTCTGTGTAAAATTTTGCTGTGGATTGAGCCATGGAGATGAGGTTGTTTAAATTTTTTTGATTTGTTTGAACTCTATTGGGATACTATTTTGAAAATTTTAGAATTCAAGTTAATTAAAAAGGGTCTTCTTTTGGGAAATCTTATGATGATTTTTGAGAGGAGATCCAATGATTGTTATAATTATATATGAACGAAAGTAATAATATTTAAAATTTATTGTATTCCTTTTCCTATTTCTTAGAATGTCATGTTACTCTGCCGTTTTATTTTATGTGTTTTTATTCTACGAGACATGAAGTTTAAGAAAGTAATGAAATTTTTTGAATCAGGTAATAAGATGTGTATAATATGTCAAAATATCATATATTTTTTTTCAAGATCAACACAATCTTTTTCCCAACTATTCCTTTATGCCATCTTTTATAAATGCAATCAAGTAGTACTAAAATATCATTAACATTGCTCATTTTATATAAGTTGCACATCAATTCTCCATAACAATGCTCCTGTCATGTCAATTTATTCACAATTTCTCCAACTGTTCTAATACTTATGAATTGAAATTCTTTGGTAGAATGAGAATAATTGGGGAAAGAAGAGCACACATAAAATGAATGGGAAGATCAAAAAGTTTAAATAAGAAATGACTTTTTGATTAGATTCGTGAAATTGGACAAACATTTTATTCAAACAAATGTAGAGACAAAACTAATGATTTTATGTCTATTATCTGTTCTTCCTCATGAGTTGAGACCGATCATTCAGATAGATGGGGGATAAACTCAGATATTAATAAACTCTATAGAAGAGTTACCTATGAGAACAATACCCTTACCGATCTATTAACAACAAGTAGATCTACGCCAGCATAAATTAGTAAAATAAGTCGTAGATACACTTCTTGATAATGATACTGGGGGACAACCAATGAGAGATTATCATAATAAAGATTATAAGTCATTTTCTGATGTAATTGAGATGCTACAGTTTATGAAATACATAAGCTGTAATTTCTACAAGATATGTGATGTTGATGGTCTAGTAGTCGATTGTTCGACACTAGCTTTGAGAGTTATAATTAATAAACAGTAACTAATCGGTTATAATAAATCAAATTACATTAATAATTAATTATATTTGAAGCGTATGACGTACACAAGCTGGTAATTTTTTTTTTAAAATTCTCATAGTGTACTTTCTATTAGTCATGAGGAAGAACTGATAATAGATAAAAAATCATCCATTCTAGCTCTATATTTGCTTCAATAAAATGTTAATCCAATTTCACACATCTAACCAAAAAGTCATTTCTTAGTCCAACTTTTTGATCTTCCCATTTATTTTATGTGTGCCCTTCTTCCCCAAAGTATTTTCATTCTACCAACAAATTTTCATTGACAAGTATAAGAACAGTTACAAAAATTGTGAATACATTGACATGACAGGAGTATTGTTATGGGTAATTGATGTGTAACTTATATTACAGGAGCAATGTTAGGATATTTTAGTACTACTTAATTGCATTTATAGAAGAGGGCATAAAGGAACAGTAGGCAAAAGATTTTGTTGATCTTGAAAAAAATATAATGATATTTGGATATATTATACACATCTTACTACTTGATTAAAAAGTTTTTATTACTTTCTTCAACTTCATGTCTTGTTAAATTAAAACACATAAAATAAAACGATAGAGTAACATGACATTCTAAGAAATCAAAATAATAACTTTTAAATATTATTACTTTCTTTCATATATAATTACAACAATCATTCGATCTCCCCTAAAAAATCATCATAAGATTTCATAAAACAAGACCCTTTTTAATTTACTTGGATTTAAAATTATTCGAAATAGTATCTCAGTAGATTTAAAATAAATCGATGATTTTCAAACAATCTCATCTCCATAGCTCAATCCACAGATATTTCTACCAACCTTTTGATTTCTTGACGATTGAAAATGGGAGGGGTATTGGTGGAGATTTTCAATTTCAAGAATTTAGGATGGAGGGAGAATTATCCATGGAAAATCTCAATTTTTTCTACCAAATATGAATGAACCGACCCCTCTTCACCATTTTGATTCGAACCCTACAACTTTAGAGTTGTAGATGGAGATGTGCACCTGATGTGTTTCATTTTTTTCCTTTTCTGAAATGTAATGTTTCTACTGATTCTCTCCTTGTGGGTTTTCGTCCAATCATCTTAACACAAAATATTCCATATGTTTCTCATACTCTGTGTTTGTCATTTTATGTTACTCTACTTCTATTTTGGTATTCATCACATCACTTTTGAGGATTTCCAATTAAAAGAATTAGTATGAAAATCTCAATGTATTTTGTTCTGTGTATTATTTTGCACTTCACTGAGATTTCTGGTTGGTTTTACTATCAACCTTTGATGATTGAAAATGAGAGGGATGGGGGTGGGGGTTTTAGATTTTGAGAATTACCCATGGAACATCTCCTTTTTTCTACTAAAGATGAATGTACCCACCCTACAACTTTAGAGTTGGAGGTAGAGATGTGCACCCAATGTTTTTCATCTATTTCCTATTTTGAAATGTAATTTTCTCTCTTTGTGGGTTTTCGTCTAATCATCTTAACACAAAATATGCCTTTGTTTGTAGTTTGTTGTTACTCTGCTTCTATTTTGGGTATTCATTACATCACCTTTAACTTTAATGTTTGAACCACAACTATAATTTATTGAGAGGAATGGCTACAACATCAGCTTACCTGATTCAAGAGATCAGAATATAAATACAAAATTCTAACAATCGGAAAATACATGGGTGTGATATTGTATACTATTAGCATTCTAGCACCCTTTCCTCATGTGCATATTCAGTATTTTTCTATTCAATTTCTGATTTTGTTAAATTAAATGTAGTCATCGACATATCAGCCAGAAAGCCCAACGAAGGATTATGTCGAAGTGGAAGAGATGTCAGAACTAATCATTTATGATCAGGTCCTTTGTGTATCTTTTTCTCCTTGTGTTGTATCATGTAACTCAGCAAAGCCATGATGTATTAGCTGGACAGATGACTGTGTTCTAGACTTTTCATTGATTAGAAGACCTATGTATTCAAAGCTTTTATAGACAGTACTTTGAAATAAAGGATCACCCGCAGCCCTTTGAGAAATGTTAAATATATTTATCGTAGTCATCAGTCAGTCACCTATCCTAAATCAGTTAATGCTTTTCTATTTTTGTTTTCAAAATTTTTTGTTTTATAAAGATTTGATGAATTGTTGTTAATAGTCATTTTCTTGACCTTCTCAAGTTGGGATTATTGCATCTTTTGTCTGTCTTTTATTTTAAAACAGTAACATGCCAAGCCACATTCCTAACCTCCATGATTGGAGTGATCTCTACTCTTTTTGTCATTTATTGAAAGATTGGGAAAAACAGGGACTACGGTGGGTTGAACCTTGCATATAGAGAATGTAAACTATACATAGAGTGTGTTCAGAACTAATCCATCTTGTGCGAGGTAGAAAGAGTGTTTTCAGTAGGCCTCAAAAATAAGTTTTAAACAATACAAGAGTAAAGAAGCAATGATGATAAGGAAAGTATCTCAACAAAAAATAGCAGTATAAGAAAATGTAATCCTAGAAAATATTTGTTGTACTAATAAGTAGAAGACAGAGCACAAAAGGTGCATCAACTAGAACTATGCTCTTCCACAAAGAAAAATAGAGAAATCGATCAACGATGGACTGCGGATGGCGAATTTTTTCATATATTTAACCTGCAAGGGGGAGTACTTAACCTTCAATATAACCCAGACCAACAGAAATAAAATCAAGTCACTCTTTAGAAGATAGTTCAATTCTGAAAATCATAGATGGTCGAATAAATTCTGTGATCTTTCTATCTTTGTTGATGCTTCCTTCTTGGTTCATTCTATTATGTGTATTATTTTACACTTTTACTATGTACCTTTGCTTTTTCTTGTAAGTTTTCATGATGGTTGAAAATGGGTGGGGGTTTCCGATTTCAAGAATTTAGGATGAAAATCTCTACTCAAGATAAATGTATTCCTCTTCACCCTTTTGCTCTATTGATGATTCGAACACTAAAAAATTAGAATTGGAGGTGGAGGGTGTTTATATCCTGACCCGATTTCTTAAGTCATCCCACGAGTAGGTAATCCAACCCATACCTAGAATGACAAGTAATTGGGTATAAGGGTAGAATTAATCGAAATAACACTAAAATAAAAAAATGAGACCGAAGCGGAAGCAAGCCAAAAACTATATACAAGAGAATCCCTCCAAGAACTACGAAGTCACAAGTACAGAGTTGTCTAAATTAAAACTACAAGTACCAAAAGTGGACCACAAATAAAGCTGTCTCAAAAGCAAAAGATTAGCTAAATATGTAGAGAAGGAGACAGGCTAATCTAGGATGCCAATTGTTGACCCATGTCTCTGATCCCAAAAGTTGTTGAATATGGCACAAACAATCACCATTGGTAGCTGGCACTAGGATCTGCATCACGAAGGGTAACATGAGTACCAAAACTAAGGTACTTAGTAGGCTCCAAAGCCGCTCGAGTAACAAAGGTAAAAATAATATGAAAAGATATAATCTAAACACAAATAAAGGTCAAATCAGTATGAAAGAAAGCACACGAGCATACTGAAAGTAAATCTAAGTACAAATAAATTAAATCTAATTGGACCCTATAAGCCTAGAAAGTACACTCGTGCACAAGTTTAAAGAAAATCCGAACGTTCTCCTTTAAGCTCAACATATACACAATATAGCTAAATCTACTGAAAGACGAGTACCATGAAGAAAAAGTTAGGCTCCTAGCCCAATTAACCACAAGTACTCAACAAGCCAGCTAACTCCAAGTTCAGCTACTAAGAGTGACAATCAATCTAGGCCGCCGCCCTACCAGCCAGTCCACTCACAGCCCAGTTAGCAAGAGTGACCCGAGGGCGTGTCAACTCGAAAGAGGATATCCAATATCAATATCAATATCAAGCCTACGTGGAACAACGTCCACTCATAAAGAATCACTTGAATGCTCAAAGCCTCGAACAATCTGATCCCAAGTAGTCGTGAAAGCACAAAATCTATGATAACACATCGGAGCTGCATAAATAGGGGAGATGACGGAAGATCTATAATGTTGTGAAATTTCCTAAACTAAGGTTCATACTATCAGACTCAACTTTGCTACTCCAGTCTACAAGGATCTAATCAGTCTGAAACGACGTCGGAGAAGAAACAAGCTACACAGATCGCAAGTCTAAGGTGAAACTAGTCTAATTCACAACAGCATGGAACACATACAAACCCCAACTAGCATGGTACTACACCCTACAATATGACCGGTCATCCCTAAAACATGGTATCTAGGAAAAAAGAAATAAGAATATCTAGGTACCCGCCCCCTATTCACTCTAATCTTTATGCATTTATGAATTGAAGCTTAATTTAAGTAGAAAGGAAGTTGTAGCCTACCTGAAGATCGGAGCTTTTCCTTTCCGAACAATGTCTGAACGTTTCCAAGCTATCAACAATATGATCACAACGTCAATACAATCATTTAGACACCAAAAACACATAGAACAGAAATGGACCTATATCATAGTCAAACATGAATTATTGGACCCGCGCCAGAATTTCTTTAATTGACTATATCAAAAGGTCTTAATCAATGCCCCGAACTTGTGTTGCAAAAAGAAACACAATCTAGAGCTCGGAGCGACCACATAAACCAACATGCAACAAAAATGACTGATCCACGAAGCATGAGGACTCACCAAAGCTTGAAATCTCATCAAAAAACTCTAGCCACGAAACTGGGAACCCTGACTGTCGAACTCTACATTTGGGAAAATGTAGGCAAGAGTATGTGTTAGTACAAACATGCACCAATTATGATAGCCATGCACAAAAACATATAAAGTCATGCTAAAAAGGGACATTTTTATGAGCATGCAATGATTAAGCTAAAACATGAATTCTTGAATATTAGAAAACATAGGTCGTAAAAATGATCAATGCAAGTGAACATCATCTTAAAACATTTGTACGATACTTCTTGAAGTAACCTTAGTTCATCTTAGCTTGCTTATGGAAAGTAGCCTTAACCAACATGTAAGAACATGTGAGTTAGTAATGTCACGACTGTAACGACCTGATTCTGTCGTTAGGAAAAAGCCAATGGAAAAAGAATTTGGACCTGGAAACTTTTGAGTAGTAACTTGGAAATTCCTAGCCTAGTCCAGATATGGACGAAATCTGACTCATCTGAGGTTTGGAAAAATCTGGTAATGAATGAGAGATCTAATTATGATTTTGATAATATGAGTAGATAACTAAGACGATTAGGAACTCGTATGACTTTTGGGAATCGAATTCGGGCGAGTAAAACTCCAGAAAATGATATTAGCGTGCATGGGTAGTTTTTGAATGTCATGGGTTGAAGGTGTGTTGTGAAATGGGTGGTTGAAACTCTAATTTTGACGTTCTGTCTCCGCGCAAGCCGTAGGGTAGAATTTATCCAGCTAAGGTGGGGCCGCTATGGCAGGACGGGGTCCGCTATAGTGCACCAGTCGCGAATTAAACCCCAAAAATGTTATTTTCTGTAAGTTTCATTCTTGAGAAGTAAGAGACGACCCATGGTTATTTCTTGAAGGTTTTCCACCTCTTCTAGCCCTAAAGGTAAGGATTTTACACCCCTAATCCACTTTTTGATCCGTAGAACTTAGATTCTTGGGTAATTATTATTGGGGGAAGGTTTTGATATGAAGTTAATGGTGGAAAAAGCCCTATATGGGTATTGGTATCTTGGGTTTGGCCTAGGGTTGATAATGTCGATTGTAATCCGGGTAATTAGGCCTCGTTTATTGATCCTTGCATTAATTTATGTTTTTTAGACCACAAACAAGCAGAAGAATTCGTAAAGGGAAGATTCAAGTGCCTTAGGGGGATTCAAGCTTGGTTTCATGGTAGGTGATGGTTTGATTTCATGTTTGTGTGATTTATGTTAGTATTTGCTTCATTGTAATGCATGTATGTATGTGAATGTACCACTATTGATCAAACCTAACGTAAATGAGTATGAATGAACGATTGTATGCGGCATTCAGGACCCGCTATGGGCATTATGAGTTTCTAGTGATGTTGTTTGGGTTGAAAAATGTTCCGGCATCTTTCATTAGTTTGATGAATAATGTGTTCAATCATTTTTGGATTCGTTCGTTATTATTTTCATTGATTACATTTTGGTTTATTCAAAGAGTAAGAAAGAGCATGCCGACCATCTTCGTATTGTTCTGGGTTTTCTTGGGAAACAAAAGTTGTATGCTAAATTTTCTAAGTGTGAGTTTTTTTTTACTTCGGTTGCCTTTTTGGGGCATGTAGTTTCAAGGGAAGGGGTAATTGTAGATCCCCTAAAGATTGAAGCAGTCAAGAATTGGGTTTGGCCTAGATCTTTAATTAAAATTAGGAGTTTTTTGGGGCTCGCCAACTATTATCTTAGGTTGGTGAAGAATTTTGCTTCTATTGCCACACATTTGAAAAAGCTGACCAAAAAGGAAGTACCTTTCGAGTCGTCTGACTAATGTGAAGAGAGCTTTCAAAAGCTCAAGACTCTTCTAACCACAACACCTATTTTGGCACTACCGCCGGAAGGTAAAGATTTTATTGTTTATTGTGATGCTTCACATTCGGGTTTGGGTGTGGTGTTGATGCATGATAATAATGTCATAGCTTATTCATCGCGACAATTGAAAGTGCATGAAGGAAATTACCCAACACATAATTTTGAGTTGGCATCGGTAGTGTTTACTCTCAAGATTTGGCGGCATTATCTTTGTGGTATCAAGTGTGAGGTATTTACTTACCACCACAGACTACAACATGTATTCACTCAAAAGGATCAAAATCTGAGACAGCGAAGGTGGATAGAGTTACTCAAGGATTATGATGTGACCATCCAGTATCATCCGGGTTAGTCTAACGTGGTGGCAGACGCATTAAGCCGGAAGGCGGTGAGTATGGGTAG
Source organism: Solanum etuberosum (assembly GCA_029582245.1). Classification (NCBI taxonomy): domain Eukaryota; kingdom Viridiplantae; phylum Streptophyta; class Magnoliopsida; order Solanales; family Solanaceae; genus Solanum; species Solanum etuberosum. The sequence continues at coordinate 70,970 of JAJONR010000510.1, forward strand.
TCTAGCTTGCTTGGGTGTATCCAAGCGACCTTTGGCTAAGGAAATTCGAACTTCGGAGTCTAAGTTCATGCAGTTGGGCATCTCAAAAAGAGATGGGGTGTTAACTAGCATTGAGGTTAGGGCCACATTCATTTAGGAGATCAAGGCCAAACAGTTTGAGGATTAGAATTTGAATGAGCTTAGAAAGAAGGCGGTTTATGGTAAGGCACAATATATGGTACTTGATTCGGAAGGTGTGCTTAGTTTTAAAGGAAGAATTTGTGTTACTCGAGTGGATGACTTGTTTCAGAAATTGTTGATAGAATCCCATGGTTCGCGGTATTCCATTCATCCGGGTGTGATCAAAATGTATCGAGATTTGAAACGACATTATTGGTGGCCTGGCATGAAGAAAGATATGAGCACCAAAGGCCTGCAGATTTGGTTCAGAGAATGAAGTGGGAAAGGATAGCTATGAATTTTGTGGTTGGTCTCTCGAAGACCTTGTGGAGGTTTGATTCAATGTGGTAGTGGTTGACAGGTTGACTAAGTCAGCCCACTTCATTACAGTCAGAGTAGACTATAATGCGCAACAATTGGCTACGGTGTATGTGAAGGAGATAGTAAGGCTGCACGGAGTGCCCCTTTCTATCATTTCGGACCGTGATACGCAGTTCACATCAAAGTTTTTAGGAAAATTGCATGAGGAGTTGGGTACTCAACTCACCTTTAGGACAACTTTCCATCCGCAAATGGATGGGCAGTCAGAGAGGACTATTCAAGTGTTAGAGGACATGTTGAGGGCATGTGTGATTGACTTTGGAGGACATTGGGATAAGTTCCTACCTTTGTCTGAGTTCTCCTATAATAACAGTTACCACTCCAGCATTGATATGACACCATTTGAGGCACTTTATGGGAGAGGATGTAGATCACCCATAGGATGGTTTGAGGTTGGAGATGTGAAACCTTTAGGGGTTGACTTGGTGAAGGATGCTCAGGATAAGGTAAGAAGCATCCAAGCTAAGCTCCTAGCAGCCCAAAGTAGACATAAAATATATGCATACCATAAGGTAAGAGACATGACATTTCAGACTGATGTTCTTCTTAAAGTGTCCCCCATGAAAGGGGTGATGATATTCCGTAAGAAGGGAAAGCTTAGTCCTCGGTATATTGGACCCTTTGAAGTTCTTGACTATGTAGGGCCAGTGACTTATAGATTAGCTTTACCTCCGAACTTATCTAGAGTTCATCTAGTATTTCAAGTGTCTATGTTGAAGAAGTACCATGGGGACAGGGATTACATCATAAAATGGGACTCAGTCTTGTTAGAAAAAGGAACTCCAGTATGAGGAGGAACCGGTTGCAATTCTTGATCGCGATATCCGAAACTGAGGACCAAGGAGATAAAGTCTGTGAAACTTCAATGGAAGCATCGTCCGGTTGAGGAAGCTACTTGGGAGACTGAGAAGGACATGCGAGAAAAGTATCCCAGTTGTTCGATGATTTAAGTACTACTCTACCCTTACTTTAGTCAGTCTTTCCTAGTTGATCCCTTGGGGACGAGTGATAGGTAAATTGGTATCTATCGTAACGATCTGATTCTGTCGTTAGGGAAAAGCCAATAGGGGCCAGAAAACTTTTGAGTAGTAACTTAGAAATTCCTAGCCTAGTCCAGATTTGGACGTAATCTGAGGCATGTGAGGTCAAGGAAAATCTGTTAATGAATGGGAGATCTAATTATGTTTTTGATCACATGAGTAGATATCTAAGACGATTAGGAACCCGTGCGACTTTACAGAATCGAATTCGGGCGAGTAGAACTCCCGAAATAGATCTTAGCGTGAACAGGTAGTTTTTGAATGTCATGAATGTGTGTTGTGAAATGGGGGTTTGAAACTATAATTCCAATGTTCTATCTTCGCGCAAGCCTCCAGGGCAGAATTTATACCGCCAGGGCGGGACGGGGTCTGCTGTAGCGGGCCAGTCGCGACTTAATTCGAAATTAAACCCCAAAAATGTTATTTTCTGCAAGTTTCGTTCTTGAGAGCTAAGAGACGACCTAGGGCTATTTCTTGAAGGTTTTCCACCTCTGCTAGCGTTAAAGGTAAGGATTTTACTCCCCTAATCCGCTTTTTGATCCGTAGAACTTAGATTCTTGGGTAATTATTATTGGGGGAAGGTTTTGATCTGAAGTTAATGGTGGAAAAATCCCTAAATGGGTATTGGGATCTTGGGTTTGGCCTAGGGTTGATAATGTCGATTGTAATCCGGGTAATTAGGCATCGTTTATTGATCCTTGGATTAATTTGTTTTTTAGACCATGAACAAGTGGAAACAATCCAGAAAGGGAAGATTCAAGTGCCTTAGGGGGATTCGAGCTTGGTTTCGAGGTGGGTGATGGTTTGATTTCATGTTTGTGTGATGTATGTTGGTATTTGCTTCATTGTAATGCATCTATGCATGTGAATGTAGAACTATTGATCAAACCTAATGTAAATGAGTATGACGGAACGATTGTATGCCATGAATCAACACTTGATTGTATGATTGTGAGAATGTACATTGTGATTGTGATTGTGGTATGATGATTGGATCGGATGTCACATACCGACACATACATTTGATCGGGTGTCACGTTTCGACACACTAATACGGATCGGGTGTCACGTACCGACACATACATTGAATCAGATATCACGTTCTGACACACTAATTGGGATCAGGTGTCACGTTCTGGCAGACAAACAGTTTGGGTATGGTTTCCATGAGAGGACCATTGACTTGTCATATATACTCTTTATTGAGAATGTGGAATTGTACATTGCTCCGGAAATGATAACTGATATATATATATTCTGTATATGCATGTTTTCTATGTTGTGACTGCTTATATATGTTTCACTACAGGGCATCTTCAGGCGGCTACGGACAGACCTCAGCTAGGAGATAACTGATCGAGACCGGATTCAAGGGTTAGCCAGTTCCTTCAGGCTGCCATGGATCCTTCATTTTTGTTTAGTCCATTCTGTTCGGACTTAGACATTGCTTTAGTAGTTGTTTATGTTGGTTGAACTTTAGATGTTTTGGTAAAATGACTTTCAGGTTCTAGGGGTTATTTCTGCATTACTTATTAGATGTTAGTTGAACTTTCAGAGTTTATGGGAACTCCGTATTATTTATTTAGTTATTTAAACCTGCTTCTGTAGCTTTTAATGCTTTGCTTTTGGTTAAATTGCTTAGTTGGGTTGTAGTAATGGTTCTCCCACCAGAGGATTAGTATGGGTGCCACTCATGACGATCTGGGTCGTGACAACGACCCAAGGTAACCCCTAGGCGTAACATGACGTATAGGACCCCGAGAGGCCCCATAAAAGCCACTTAGCATTCATAACATAAGAAATAGACAAAGAGATTAAAAAGAAAGTTTCAACTTATCAAAGTCTTGTAAAGTAAAGCGGAAAAATCTAACATCGTCTCAAAGCCATCTAGTACATAAGAATGAATCTAGGCGAAGCCCGTAGATCACGTTCCAAAACTGAAAACAAGGAAAGACTGAAAAACAATAAATGTCCGATCCTCGAACCATTAGGACTCATCAAAGATCGAAATCTTCTCAACGAACTCTAGACACGAAACTGGGAACCCTGACTATCAGACCCTACATTTGGGGAAATTTAGGCAAGAGTATGGGTTAGTACAAATTATGTACCAAGTATGATAGTCATGCATAAAACACTTAAAAATCATGCTTAAAAGGGGACATTTTCATGATCATGCAATGATCAAGCTACAACATAAATCTTGTGAGTTAGAAAATATGAGTCGTAATACATGATCAATGCAAGTGAACATCATCTTAAAAATATAATTACAATACTTCTTGAAGTAACCTTAATTCATCATAGCTTGCCTGTGGGAAGTAGCCTTAACCGACATATAAGACCATGTGAGCTATCAACATGGAATCTGGTGTCTCCCACATCGAAAGGGTTGTCCTACTTGCCATGGTAAGAACCATTAAATTCTAGATTATTTGGATCCACTAGTTAATGTCTATCTAGACAATCCTTTGTTGGCACATAGTTTATGGGACATGGGTAATCGCCACTTGTCCACTTGGGACTAAGCTTAACTTCCACGGATTAGTTCTTAATCATATTTATCTTAGCTCTTTAAGAAACATGGGTAATTGCCTCTTGTCCTTACATCATGTAACATGGGTAATAACCTCTTCTCTTTCAATTAGAGAGCATAGGTAATCGCCTCTTCCCTCAACATTAGCATAGCTTCTTAACATTGGTTCATTTTAGGTGAGAAGACCTTTCAACCCTCAGAACCCTTATTATGTGAGAAATCCTTTCACAATCATGCTTTTATGTGTATATGCGAAATCCTTTGTCACGCCCCGAGCCTACACCCTGGACACAACTAGCACTCGAGAAACATTGTTAGCCCCAAGCGAACCCTTGGCCCGACTCAACTCTCATTGGAAGAATTACTCATAAATAAGATGAACTCAAAAACACAACTTTACTCAACGTCTTTAAAAGAGAACTCATAATGTTTAAAAACATTCACTGGCAAAAAAAGGCAACTCAAGTCTCAACATTTAACAAAGGAAATGAAAAAGACTCATGAACTAGTATTGTCTATCAATGAAGCCTCTAATACTGTGAGGGATGTCGGGACAAGACCTCCGATCATCTAACAACTGAAATACTAGAAAAGTAAAGAAGGAATCCTCTAGAAGCAGGGAGGCTCACCAAAAAAATCTGGAACTCGACTGGATCAACGAAGAGCTGGTTGATGATACTGGTTACCTGTATCTGCATCATGAAAGATGCAGGCCAAATGGCGTCAGTACATGAAATTTACGAGCATGTAAGGGGAAAACTAAAGCATGACATAAGCTTGAACTGGAACTGAAGAAACACTTACCTTGTCTCAACTCACTCAACCTCAACTCAATCTCAACTCATTTCAATATAAAGTAGTGATAAAGATGCAATATATGGAAATGCTTTTAAAACAACAGATTACAACTCAATGTATTGAAAAATACAATATAACTCAGATTGTATGTAGAATTACAAAATAAACTCTGTTTGGGAGATTCTCTAACCGACAACCATCACTATGAGCTATGTGATGATACAACGTCTCACCTACGCTGCCAGAACTGTCCTATACCTTGTCGCGGTATAGAAATCCTAAACTAAGTGGATCCACTAGTCTATGCTAAAAAGCAATAAGGAATCATCTAAAAAGTATGACCCTTTCTACCCACGTTGGCTACATGGTTTATGGGGGCTGGGAGTTGTAAGAACTCTCCCCCATATCGGTGCTCAATACTACTCCCAAAATATAACTAAGCTCATATGTTTTAACGAAAATATTTCCTCATCCTCAACTTTGAAATTATTACTCAAAAGGTTTCTCTAAAAAGAGATAGTGCTCAAAACAGCTCATGAACTCTTTCAGAAATCAGTGTTTCCTCTTCTCTTAAATGTAAAAACATTTCTCTTGGGAATACTTAGTTCCCATATATCATTTTAAATAAAATTAACTCAACTCTAATCTTCCTCAAACTCAAATGCTCAAGTGTTAAAAAAGTTTTAAAAAGATTTGCAAAAGACTTCTCAAAAGACTCAAAATAACTCTCAAGACTTTACTCTTAACTCTACCTTGAATTTGAATTATTAATTCAAGGTTTATGATTCATGTTATGAATGATCTCTTGATATTCAGATGTATTTTGGAGTAGTTAGAATAGATAGGAAGTAAAGATACACTTTAAAAGGACTTAGAAAGAGCAAACTACGGAAAAAGGGTAGGGAAGGAGACCCTGGCACACCAGCCCCTAAACCTCAGAGAGAACTTTTTGGTGCACTGTTGGCGCACCGCCCAAGACCTGTGGTGCATCTGGGGTGCGCCATGCCACCCCTCCCCCATAACTATTCTGACAAATTTTTCTTCTTGTTTTCTGACCCTAATTCATCTAGAATCGATTTCTTTTCTCAAGTTTTCCTACTCATACGTTTATTTCAAAAACTAATCAAACTCATCCTAATTCAATAACGAAAGCAATACTTCAATAATACTTATCAAGAACTTAAATCTTTCAATCTTTATGGATGAATTCAAATATGTAAATCTTGATTGGCGTGTAGGTGAACGAAACCAGCACTATGAGAACTAACATACCTCTTAGGGATCAAACCCTTGACGAAACAACCTTTGATCCACAAGAAATCTCGATGAATGCCTTGAACCTTCTCCTCTTTTCTCCTCTTTTCTCTTCTTGAACTTTCTTCTAGAATCCTAAGCGTAATTAGGATTGTGAAAACTGAACCAAATCAGTTTAGACCCCTAAATATTACCATAATTCGTTGTAAGTCGATGGGGTATGGAAAAGACCAAACTACCCTTCACATTTTCGGGTAATTTTCCTTAATTGGACAACATGACTTCAAACAGTCATATCTCCCTCATACGAGCTCGAAAATTAGCAAACTCGGTGGCGTTGGAAAGAGGATTCTAAGACTTTCATTTGATATCTTACGGGCCACCTAACTCATCTTGTACAAAAAATTATGGTCGTTTGAAGTTGACCCAAAACTCACAACTTAAGCATAACTTGAAAAAATTTAGATTTTGCTATTTCCAATTTAGTTCTTTCTATTTTTAGCTCTTTCAAATACCGAGGTGTTACATCCTTTCAACAACCCAACAACAAAATCATCATTGATACTTTCCTCTCAAAGCATCCTTAAAACATTTACATTAATTTCATAAAAACATGCATAATTCCATAATTCACCTTTCATTGTTCAAAACCCACATTCTTTCATTAATATCTAGAAAACATGATTTAGACATGGTTTCATGGGAATTCATCATAAAAACATAAGATTAACTCAATTCATACATAAAAGATCATAAATCCATCTATTAAATCAATAATCAAGAGAACCCACAACATAGAAGAAAAATCCTAACTCAATTGGAGATTTTTTATATTTGAAAATAGGAGAATTTCAGAACTCCATGAATGAAAGGGATCCATGGATGAAAACTATCATACCTCAATGCAAATTTCTTATCTTTAATGGGAGAATTGGAAACTTGACTTGGCACCCTAGGTTGAACCCTTCTTCTTCAAGCTTTTCTGAAGAAAGAAATATTTTTGAGAGGAACAATTGTTCTTCTTTTGTAAATTTAAGGGAATGACTTGAATAGGTTAAATTTGGGGTTAAAAACACTTACATAGGGGTTATAGGTAAGGATAAAATGACGTAGTATCAAGATAAAATAATTAGGAAAAGACCCAACTGACCCTGACTTACATCTAATGCGAACCCCAAGATGGAGGCGCTCATGAGCCATCTCAGGGTCCACAAGCCATTTTGGCAGTCGTGACCCTTGACCAGTGGCTTCGGAAAACCTCCAATTGGTTGGGCCCTCTTTACGACCATCTTCACGGGACGTTTGGCTCTTCACGAGCTGTCTAGGGGCTCATGGGAGGAGGTTGGCCTTGAGGTGGATTCTACCTCCCCTTCACGGCCACCACAATAGAGTGTGAGGCTCACCACAAATCGTCTAAGGGCGCGTGGGAGGGGAGCCCCTCTTGGTCAAGCACCGGAAGGCTCCACGAGCACCACCATGAGCCGTGGTGCCCTTCACGGCCCGTTAAGGGTTCCATGGCTTAGTTATCGGCTTGTGACCTCCAACTTAACTCCTTTTTTAGACTTCTAAGTTCCGAGGTGTTACATTATCTCCCCTTGGTATAATTCGTCCTCAAATGGTGTTCTAGTCATCGCATGGAAGAAAAGAACTCAAATCTAGCAACCCAACATGCATGCATTTACATAAATGCACATACCTGAGGAGGAAACATCAAATCCAAGCTAAAGCATGTTCAAAACATCATCTCATGAAGTCTATATACAATTCATGCTCAAATGCACATAAACATGTAGAAATAAACCAAGTTGACTCACTTCCTCAAAACTTAAGTTTTTTTTTCCATGAACGTGCATAATTGAGGAAATCATGGGAATATCTAAGACACATGACATCAAAAGAGTAAACCATAAGGAACTCAATACCTCAAGCTAGAGTAGGGGTAGAAGTAAAGAGATGAGGATAACGGAACATCATACCGGCCTCGCCCTCCCAAGTAGCACCCTCAATTAACTGATTCCTCCACAAAACTTTCAAGGAAGCAACTTCTTGACTTGCCTGTCTAAAATCTCAACCGGGACTTCGTCGTAAGAAAGATTCTCCTTAACTCTCAAATCTTCTAAGGGGTCTATGGGTGTTGGATAACCAACACATTTCTTCAACATGGATACATGGAAAACTGGATGCACCGATGCCAATTCATTAGGCAATTCTAGTTCATAAGCAACATTACCAATACGTCTCAAAATTTGATATGGGCCTACATATCGGGGATTAAGCTTCCCTTTCTTACAAAACCTCGTTACACCCTTCATGAGTGAGATTTTCAAATAGACCCAATCATTAACCTCAAATTGAAGATCTCTTCTTCTAATCGTTTTGCCCTCTACTAGAAGCATATATAAACGTTTTTAACCCCAAAGTCTTCCAAATCAATTTATTCTCTCAAATTCTCAAAAGAAGAACAAGTCATCCTCTCAAATATTTCTCTCTAGAAGGTTGAAAAAGAAGGCTAGGGTTTCAAGTCAAGTCTCCAATTCCTCCATTGAAGTTAATCTTTTGGCATTAAGGTATGATAGTTTTTATCTATGGAGCTCTTTCCTCCATAGACTTCCTAAATTTCTCAATTTTGAAGCTCGAAATCCCCAATCGAAGTTAGGGTTTTCTTCTATGTCATGGGTTCCTTTCAAAGTATAATTATTTGATTGTTTTATGATCTATTATGAATGAATTGAGATAATTTCCATGATTTTAAGATGATTCCCAATAAACCCATGCTTAACCATGTTTTCTAGATAATGATGATTGAAAGTGGATTTTATGAAATCATGCATGTTCTTGTGGAATTGATTTGAATGTTTTAAAGATGCTTTGAGAGTAAAGTATCAATGCTATTGTTGTTATGTTGTGAAAGGATTTATCATATACACATAAAAGCGTGAATCGAAAAGGTTTTCTAACATAAAAGATTCTAAGGTTGAAAGGTCTTCTCGCCTAAAATGATTCAAAGTTAAGGAGCTATTCTAATAAGGAGGCACGCAAAGATTACCCATGACCTCAAATGATAAGACAAGTGGCGAATACCCATGTCTCATGAATGTTAAGATATGTTAAGACTAATGATTATTCTATGGGAGTTATGCATAGTACCGAGTAGACAAGTGGTGATTACCCATGTCCCATAAACTATGCGCCATCATAGGTTGTCAAGATAGACATTAACTAGTGGATCCACATAAGCTAGATTTCATGGTTCTTACCGTAGAAAGTGAGAACACCTCTTTTCGGTGTGGGTTAGACACCAGATTTCATGTTAATAGCTCACATGGTCTTACATGTTGTGTAAAGGTAAATCTCCCACACTAATGAATCAAGGTTACTCCAAGAAGTATCTCATGAATGTTTTTATGATGTTAGCTTGCATTGACCATGTTTTTATGACTTCTATTTTCTAACCATTTTATCTCATGTTTTAGCTTGGTCATTGTATGTCATGCCAGGTTCCTTTTTGCATGATTTCATATTTTTATACATTGTTATCATACTTGGTACATTTTTGTACTAACACATACTCTAGCCTAAATTCTCCCAAAAGTAGGGTTCAACGATCCAGATTGGCTTCTCCATGGCTAGGGATCTCATAGTAGAAGTTTGAAGATTGGTGAGTCCTCATGCTCCAAGGACCAAGCCCTTATTTAATAGTCTTTACATTTCAGTATTGACTTGATGTACAGGCTACATCCCGATCACTCTTTTGTACTAGATGGCTTTGAGACATTATTAAACTTCCGCTTCAGTTTATAAAATATTTTGTTATGAAATTGTCATTTTATTTCTCTTAAATTTCTATTATCTTGTGTGATGTATGCTAAATGGCTTGTGTACGGACATCTCGGGGTTCTATACGCATGTTACAGCAGAGTCTACCTTGGATCATGAAAAACTTAGTATAAGAGTCAGGTTTGGAAAGGTCCTAGGAAGACTCATAAGCCACATCGAGTAGAGTCTTGTTCATGAGTGTGAAGCACGCCACATTTATGAATGACAGGCTATAAGATGTTGAGGAAACTCCACTTCTTTCATTACTCTAAAGTCGTGCGATAGAGTTTAACTCTATAATGTCTCTCTCTTAATCCTAATCCGATGCTCTACAAGATATGGCAACTAAAAGGGAATATGCTAGAAGGAATGCGAGAGAGAATGTGGAACAAGAGGCTCGTCCTCAAGCTTCTCAAGTTATGGTCGACCCTTTGGCCAAACAAGTGACTAATGTAGAGTATATGTCTGCTTTTCAAGTGTTGGCTCAAGCCAACAGGGAGGTTGTGGTCCCCGTGAACCCAAATGTGGGTACGGGGGCAACTAGATGAGAGACTTCACTAGAATGAATCCCCTGGAGTTTCATGGTTTTAAGGTTGAGGAAGACCCTCAAGAGTTCATTGATGAAGTGTATAAGGTGTTGATGATCATGGGAGTGACACCGGTGGAAAAGGAGGAATTAGCCGCTTATCAACTTAAGCGTGTTGGTCAAGTTTAGTTCAACCAATGGAAGGAAGGGAGGGCAGTCGATGCGGGTCCTTTCGATTGGAAAAAGCTTAAGGTTGATTTTCTTGATAGGTTCTTTCCCCTTGAGGTAAGGGAAGTAAAGGTACTTGAGTTCATCAACCTTCATCAAGGAAACATGAGTGTGAAGGAATATGCCTTCAAGTTCACACAATTGTCTCGATATGTTCCTTCTATGGTTGCCGATCTTAGGGCAAGAATGCGTAAGTTTGTTTTGGGTGTGTCCGAAATGGTGGTTAAGGAATGTCGTACAACCATGCTCATCAATGATATGGCCATTTATCAACTCATGGTGCATATTCAACAGAGTGAAGAGGAAAAAACATAAGGAAGCGAGGTCCAATGGACATGGTCATTGAAAGTTCTGACAAAGGTTTTCCGGTCAAAGTTCCTCCAATGCTCCTCCTAAGTTCAACAAAGATAGGGTGTCTAACCATATGCCTCAAAGAGGAAATAGTAGTGGATCTTTATTGCCTACTTGTGCTAAGTGTGGAAAGAAGCATGAGGGTAGATGTCTAGCCGTTTCCAATGTTTTCTTTGGTTGTGGTAAGACATATCAAAAGATAAAGGATTGTCCCTCGGTTGCTAAGAATGAGCGATATAATCTTCGATAGACTCAATCTAATCCTCCACTGGTTCTAGTGGGAGTCAAAAGCAAAACAAATTTTATGCACTTTAGACTCATCGTGAGGAAGAGGGTTCTCTCGATGTGGTTACAGGTACGTTTAATGTATTTCATCATGATGTTTATGCTTTGCTTGATCCAGGGACAACCTTGACTTTTGTGATTCCATATGTGGCTAGGAGGTTTGGTATTCTTTCGGATGTGTTGGTAGATCCCTTTTCTGTCTCTACTCCTATTGGTGAATCTATTGTTGCTAAGAAACTTTATAGAAAATGTGTCATCTCCTTACACCATATAGTCACTCATGTTGATCCTGTAGAGCTTGATATGTTAGATATTGTTGTCATTATTTGTATGTATTTGTTGCATTCTTTTTATTCTTCTTTTAACTGTAGAACCTGAGAGGTCGAGTTGCAGTTTCCAAATAAACCTATCCTAGAATGGAGAGGGGGAAATTATATGCCTAAGGGTCAGTCTGTTTCTTTTCTTAAAGCTAGGAAGATGATTTCTAAGGGTTTTTTATACCATCTAGTTAGGGTGAGGGATATTGATTCTGAAACCCCTACTCTTGAGTTGGTCCCCATCGTAAATGATTTTTCCGAAAGTGTTTCCTGATGATTTACCTAATATTCCTCCCGAGAGGGAAATAGTCTTCGGTATTGACCTTTTCCCAGATACGCAACCTATCCCTATTTCGCATACCGAATGACTCTGGCAGAACTTAAGGAATTGAAAGAGAAATTTAAAGATTTGTTGGATAAGGATTTCATCCGACCGAGTATCTCTCCATGGGCTGCTCCAATTTTATTTGTTCGAAAGAAATATGGTTCACTCTGTATGTGTATTGACTACCGAAAATTGAATAAGGACACCATTAAGATTAAGTATCCTCTTTCAAGGATAGATGATTTGTTTGATCAACTACAAGGAGTAAGTTACTTCTCTAAGATTGACCTTTGATCGGGTTATGACCAATTGAGGGTGAAGGAAGATGATATTCCCAAAATGGCTTGTTGGACTCGGTATGGGAATTTTGAGTTTTTGGTGATGTCATTTGGCTTGACTAATGACCCGGCCGCATTTATGGATTTGATGAATAGGGTGTTTAGACAATACCAAGATATGTTTGTGATTTTATGTCACGACCCAGGGGTACCCTACAGATATAACAAGGCGTATAAGACCCCGAGAGGCCTTATACAAGACACATAGCATATCATAACATAAAGTAATAGAAATGAGCGAGAATTAAAACTTTCAATACAATTAAAGTCTTTTATAAAAACAAGCGGAAGTCTAAAAACATTGTCTCAAATCATCTAAACAACATGAATAGAATCTTGGGACGCAGCCCATACAATAGTCCAAATCATAAAAGAAAGACATAACAAAAATGGTGATCGCATCCTCGAACACAATGAGGACTCACCAATCTTCACTTCTTGATCAACAAAGAAGCTATCCATGAGTGTGAGAATCTATGTCGTCGGACCCTACATTTAATAAGAATGTAGGCAAGAGTATGCGTTAGTACAATCAAGTACCAAATATGATAGCTAGCATAAACAACATAAAGATAATGGTTAGTCAATAAAAACCATAAGCATAATCAATGCATATATAAAAACATCATAATAAGAATGGAATACTTCTCAAGCAACCTTACTCATCCTTAGTCAAGACTAGGGTCATCCACCTCTAGTCAACTTACCTCGTGGAAGGCCTATCTAGCAACAATCCAAGCTATACATTCTTCATAAGACAATTCACATAGTTATACTTACTTTTATAGACATGGGGATTCGCCTCTTGCCTTACTTACTTTTAGATTACGGGTACTCGCCTCCACAACCTCATCATATGATGTGGGTACTCACCTCCACATCATTTCATGAGGAGCATGGGTACTCGCCTCCATGTCCATTCGGCATAGTAGGAACGTGGGACTCACCTCTTGTTCAATTCTAAGGAGTATGGGAATCACCTCATATCCTTACATATGGAGGTCAAGGGTAATCACCTATAGCCTCATCAATTACATAAACTTTTAGTCTAGATTCATTTTAGGTGAGCAATCCTTTCAAACCTAGAATCATTCATGTGAGTAAGCCTTTCACATTCATACATTCATAATTAGGCAATTTAGGTGGGAAGTATCTCTTCCTCAATAATAACATCAATTACCAACAATTCACATCATAAGCTTTACTCTCAAAGCCCTAGTTCTCATGATCATCATATAAGCTTCATTCTTAAGGAATTCTAATCACAGTTCATCAATTTTATAAGGAAAAGCCTAAACCCACAAAGTTTCACTTCATGGCATCAACCCAATTATATCAATCCTAGGGTATAATCATGGAATAGGCATGCATACATGTAACTTTACTCTAATCACATGCAATTATACTAATTCTATCATGATCAATCATAATCCACTCACTTTGATCCATAATCATCATAACCCACAACAATTGAACAAACCCTAGCTAGAAATTGGAAAATTCTTACTCAAATTGGGGGAATTCTACGGGACTCCATGGTTGGAAGATATCCACGGATGAAGAGCTATCATAAATTGATCACAAAGCCCTCAAAAGCTTGAAAATTGAAGACTTGATCTTGACCTAGCTTCCTCTTCTTCCTTCTTCTTCGAACATCTAGAGAGAGAATATTTGAGAGGAGTTTTGGGAATTCTTTTGGGATTTGAGAGAATCACTTTTTTTTAACAACCCTTGGGGGGGTCAGGGGCTTAGCAACACCCCCAGGCCTTATCATAAATAAAAACAACAAAATTACAAGGAGGGGGACATAAAACCTTACCTCCGAACCTATGGTGGTTCATTAGTTGACCTTCCTACGAAGGATAGTCTACTCATCCCCATACTACAAAAGAAACCTACGAACTATGCACCTAAAAGAGAGGACTCCTCTCGATACAAAGTTACTAGTAAACATAAACAAGGTAAACTCTCCCCTTACAGAATTAAGAAGAAAATAAAACAAAAACCTAAACAAGAACACAAGAGGATACTGTAACACCCGGAAAACTAGTAGGTGAAACTAGAGCCTTACACGAGAGTTTTAGAGTTTGATGTGTGGGTTAGAATCATAAAATGGCTTCCCGTACTTAAAATGAAGGGTTTGGGGGTTACACTTCAAGATACAACTCCCCAAGAACCAACCAAGGGCCCTTGAGGAGGACCCTAGAGCCTAACCCCAAAACAGCCCCAAAATTGCCCCAAGAAGTGAACCACGGATGGGACCTACGGGGCGTAGGTCCATCAACACCTTGTGGAGGAATGATACGCTCAAATTACACCTCCCTAAAGAAGAATAAGCGATCATTGTCAAAAAAAGAACCCAACTTGTAGGTTGGGGTCGATCTCACGAGGAATATGGTTCAGACTTAAACTTAACTCACTATTATATTCGTTTAGTCAAACTATTTCTGAAAATAAGTAATTAAAGGGGGGGTTTTGTGTAAACAAATAACTGATTGTTGATCAAGTAGCAAGTGAGCAGGATTCAAACTTTTGATTATCAATATGAGAGAGAAACTAGGGTAGATGTGTTCCCCATAAGCTTTTAACGCGGTAATCCTAATAATAGTAATCCTTTCCTAGTGTTTTACATGCAAAGTTTGTAAGTTAGGTATCCCTAAATAATTGGTCCTCCAAATAGGGAATTTCACTACGCACCTTGGTCCGTCTATGAGTGTATACTTTACTAACCCTTACCTTTACCTCAGTTTAGACATCACATCAATGTATGGCTTAGTTTTCACCCTCACTCCAATTGACATTAGACTATTAGATAGCATCCACTAAATCTCTGTTGTTAATACTTTTCTCATTAACTACCTCCTTGGTCCGGCAAGTAGTAACGAGGTGAGTTCTAACGTTGCACACCGTTAAAAAGACTTCTAAGCGAAAGAATTAACAATACATGCATAAAAACTATTCAAAAATTACTTAATTATTATTCATACTTTGTTAATTGCTCATGGTTCCCACAACTCTAGTTGTGGATTTAGCTACTCATGCTTGACAGAACACAATTCATAATTGGGTAAAGAGAATTCATGAACTTATGATTAGAGTGGAAAAAACCCCAAAATCTCCAATTGAATTTCAAAGCGAAAATCTTATAAAATGAAATTCGAAAATTAAATTGCCAAAGTTTGCATGTTAATTCCCAAGAAATTATCAAGAACTAAAAGTAAGCAATAGTGTCTAACCCCCAAAAATGAGGTTTACATACCCTATTTATAGAAAAACATGTCCTAAAAAAAAGGAAAAAAAATAAGGAAATAAACTTTCTGGATGCGGCTTTGGTCGACGACTCGAACTATGGACGGTGGATCGACCTACGGTCCGTAGGTCCCCTCCGTTGGTCAACACTTAGATTTTTTCTGCAAGGCCTGAATCCTTCAACTCCCAGTTTATCACTGACGAACGTGCAGGACGGACCGTAGGTTGGTTGACCTACGGTCCGTGGGACCTCTTCCGTGGCTCCGCACTTAGGATTTTCATCAGGTAATGGAACTTCGACTCTCTAAGCACCTTCTACGGACGTGCAGGACGGCCCATAGGTCGACCTAAGGTCCGTAGGTTGCTTCGTGGTTCCACACTTGGTCAGACTTCCCTGATGCTCCCATCTACGCCCACCATCGACGGACCGTCATAGGACCTACGGTTCGTATGTCCCTTCGTGGATGGCTACTTCTGTAAATTTTTAAGTTGTCATCTTACTAAATCGCGTCCAAGCCTATTTCCTACAAACATGACACAAAAAACATTATTTCCAATATAAAATGGCCCTAGACACACTCAACTCTTAAGTGAAATGTATATAAAATATTGTAAGTTCCCGGTATATCAACACCCTAAACTTAAATATGTTGTTTGTCCTCAAGCGACACACTAACACTCTAAATGATACTTGTGTAGAAGCAGATATACAAACTCAGCAATCACATGGCTATCTCAACCCATTCCATCTTCTTAGTGCAAATCATTTATATTAGACTCAACAAGCTAACTCATGCAGATAAAGATATGACACAGATCGACCAATAGACACCACAACATACACTTCTCATAATCACCAAGGTACCAACTTTCCGACAATGTAACTAGTGCCCTCACTTCAAACGAAATCCTTTTCAGACAGAAGATATGAATTTTGAGTTTTAGGATTCATTCAACACTCAAGCTCAGAATTGACTTCAAGTACAATTAGTGCTCAATACCATAGGCTTGCCCTTATTTTCAGTTCTTAGACTCTCCGAACTAGTTGCTAGGATCACTATAGGACTTTCTTAGCTTGTAACGTAGGCTCAAGGTCAGGTGTGGTACATTTGGGTACCTTTTTTTTGTGACTTTCTGTGCTTCTTGACATTACATTGGATTTTTACCTCTTTTATCAACCTATTTTTGACATCCTTTCATTTTACTTTCTTTCCCTTGACTCTTTTCACCATGGATGTAACTTTTGACTTTTTGGCTCATATTTTTCACTTTCTTCTTTTTCTTTCACCTTATCTTTCTTTATTTCTTTCATCACTTTTATTTATCATCTTTTTGCTTCTTTTGCACAAAGTCACATCCTCTTCTATCTTTTCTTTTTCTATTTTCAACACAAAACTCTTTTCATACCCCTTTTTTTCCTTTCGGATTCCTCTTTCATAGCCACCCTCAACTTATGGATTTTGCATTAGTTGAGGTGCACAATATCCGATGTCGGACCAGGGCCAAGATCAAGGTAACTTTTGAATTAGCCACCCTCCACTTAGGCTTTTGGCCTAAGTCGAGGTGCACATGTCCAAGGAGGGACCGGGGTGAAGACAATTATTTTAGGGAAGGTGAGTTAGGTTAATCAAAAGAAATGGTCTATTTTAGGCTCAAATATTTGGATCAAAGGGAACATTGATTTCATTTGGTTGGATCATTTTAGGCTTAAGTGGACTAATTTAAACAAGGGCCTATGATCACTTCCAAACTTCTATCCTAGATCATCTTAGAAGGACCAACGGGGCAAGATCTAGATTGGCACATACTGTCTAAACATTCAACTTTTCTCACACACTCTTGGCACATCGCGTCATTATCAGATTATCAGATTACCCAGTTCAAGTTTTAGCTTAAGTCATCAGGTCACATCGGTTCTTATTATGTCACATTAAGATCCAACACTTTCAACTCATCAAAACTATAGATCAAGCACAATTCAATATTTTTGTACAGGGATCATTTTTCTCATGCTTTTCATGCCATCATGGTTTCATTTTTCTACTTACTCCTACACATACATTCCTAAACATGTCGGTTCAACATAAAAGTAAACAGGTCTTTGGGGGAAAAGAACACAGGCAAGAAAACCCCAAAGAACGATAATGAGTTGTGTTACTCAGACTTGACTCTAACACTCTAATCCGTTTACCCCACCCCCAATAAAATAAATTACAATTGCCGTCAATGCACAGAAAACAATCAAATAAACATAGGGTGAAGGTAAAGCAAACATGTGGCGCAAATACGCCGACGACCATTCAAGAAGCGGGTGGGTCCAGTTTCCCGAAGCCCGCTAAATCAATGCTCGGGACGCCATCAGTAGCACCTGCATCAACACTAGTAGCACCCTCAGTAGTGCTCACTCTGGGATCTACGGACACCATCCACGGTCCGTGGATGAACCGACGGACCGTCGATGGGGTCTGTATGTCATTGCAAAGCTATTTTCTACAGATTTTTCCTTTCGCTCCGGCACACATAGCAACCATTAGGAGTTTTTTAAACATTTTCTAGACACTTTTTAGACATGGACCCTATTCTACATCTAGCAAACACTAATACAAAAATATAATACCTATCTAAACAGTTACAGAAATTAGAATAAAAGAAGAAAACTCCTAGTTCGAAAAGAAAAATCTATAGATGGCTAGATTGTACATCTTGGGTTGCCTCCCAAGCAGCGCTTGATTTAACGTCGCGGCATGATGCAGACCCCTTGATTACTCATACTTCATCAAGATTCAGTGCCTCTATCACTGCATTGACACTCTCAGAATTTCCCATGTAGCTTTTTATCCTCCGGTGGTTGGCCTTGAACCTTGTCCCCTTCCTCTTTTCGAGCTCAACCACTCCATGTGGGGACACTTGGGTCACTCTATATGGTCCAGTCCACTGGGACTTGAATCTGCCAGGAAACCAGCGCAACCTTGATTTAAACAACAACACCAGATCCCTAGGAGCTAGTTTGCACTTTTCTGTCTTTTGATCTTGGTGCTTTTTCTCTGTGCACAAGGCTGCACCTAACTTCTCCTTACTAGAAACTTCATCACCTTTTTCTAAAATTTGACTCACCACAGATACCAGTTTAAGATCACTTTCCTGCTTCATAGACTTACAAATGTTAAAGGTCACCTCCTCCTTATTCAGTCGGAACTTCATCTGCCCTTTCTCCATATCAACTAAGGCATGCCCAGTAGCAAGGAATGGTCTCCCTAAGATGATGGGGACCTCAAAGTCAACCTCGCAATCAAGTATTACAAAATCTGCCGGAAAAATGAATGACCCCACTTTCACAAGGACATCTTGAAGCACTCCAATGGGCTTTTTCACAGTTCTATCAGCCATAAGTAAGCGCATCGCAGTTTGTTTTGGAGCTCCTAAACCCAACTTCTTATAAATCGACAAGTGCATCAAGTTAATGCTGGACCCCAAATCACACAAGGCCTTCGCAAATTGCATCTTACCGATGGTGCAAGGAATAGTGAAAGCTCCGGGATCCTCTTTCTTTTGTACCAGTGACCTCATTGAAATAGCACTATAATGCTACAAACTCTCATCATTCTCAAAACTAACAACCCTCTTTTTGGTCACCAAGTCCTTCATGAATTTTGCATACACAGGCATTTGCTCCAAAGCTTCTAGTAACGGGAGATTGATGGAAAGTTGTTTCAACATAGTTATAAACCTGCGGTATTTTCCTTCTTCATTCTTTTACACTAACCTTTGTGGGAAAGGAGGTGGAGGTCTAGGCATGGGAACAACCTTTTGGGTTACCTCCGCTTCCTTCTCTGTAACACTTTTAGACTCTCCAGTAACCTCAATCTCATCATCTTCTGTTTCTACCACTTTTTTCATATCAGATGGCATGGGGGGATCAATAGTTTGCTTTCCTACGCGAGTCGTGATTGCCATACAATACCCATCATTTTTCTGATTCTGGATGATGTTGCTGTGAAGTGTGCCCAGTTGGCGTGTATTCATAATAGTAGACAACTAACTAAACTGCTGCTCAAGTTGTTTTATCAACACTGCATGGGCATCAACTTTCTGACCAATCCCGAACAACTCAATGCGCATCTCTTTCACATTCTTATCAGTCGTGTCAAACCTCTTCATCATCTTCTGCATCATATCCTCAATCATTGACATACTACCCCCAGCTTCCCTATTGCCAGATTCCTGATTTGCAGGTTGAACATAAGGCCCAACTCTCTCGTTCCTGTTGCCATAGTTGTTCCGGTTGTAGTTGTTGTCGCAATTGTAGTTCCCTTCCCGGACATCATGACCCTCTCGATTGTAGTTACCATAGTTTCTACCTTGGTTTCCTTGACCTTAGTGCCAATTATCCAAATTGGAACCTTGGGCGTTGGCTCGGAAACCCACTGTCTGATCATTCACTAAGTAAGCATCTTCCTCATAGTAGCATTCCTCAATTGGTGGTGGTGAAGTTCTAGTCAAGTAGTTTACCGCATTCACCTTTTCTGCACCTGTGCTCACATGCCTCAATACCAACCCAAGTTCTGTTCTCATCTAAGCCATCTTCTCACGAATGTCATCAGCCGATTGACTAGGTGCAGTTTGAACTGCAAAGTGTTTCTTTCAATCTCTGACTTTCTAGTGCTCCATGCTTATTTATTTTGGGAAATCTTCTCCAGTTTCTCTGCGATCTCCTCAAAAGTGCACTCGCCATATGATCCTCCAGCGATAGTATCAAGCACAGCCTTACCATTGTCATCCTGACCTCTGTAGAAGTATTCCTTCATTGACTTATCATCAATGCGGTGATTTAGAACAGTTCGTATGAATGCAATGAACCTATCCCACGAACTACTCACGGACTCTACATGTAGTGCTACAAAGTTGTTCAGTTTTTCCTTATGATTCAGCTTCTTGGACAACGGAAAATACTTTGCCATGAACACCTTAGGCAATTGATCCCATGTGTGAATCGAGTTGTACGGAAGCTTAGAAAACCATACCGCATCATCTCTGGTCAGTGATAGAGGGAAGACTCCCAACCCTATGATATTCATGTCCAAATCTGGTCAACCCACACAACTTTTGCAAACATTCCACAACTTAGCCATGTGCCCAAGCGGATCTTCCGAAGCCATACCAACGAACAAACCTCTTGTTGTAAACATTTGAAATAATTTTCCTGATGTGACCCATGAGACCATGGCCCACGGACCGTGGATGGACCCACGACCCATCCTGGTCAGGCATGGTTCATGGTCAGAGATTTTTGGGCCAATGCCGACTCCCCCATCCACGGGGCGTGGGTCCCAGCTGTGGTTCACTACCTAAAACAATTCCCAGGGTGTCCACCAATGCGGCTCACCCATATGGAATGGGTCCAACCATGGGGTGTGGTTTTCCCTCGTAAGTGACACCTTGAGGTTCTGAAAAATTGCTAGCTTTTCCTCTTTCGGGTATGCGGTGTTACATTTTATTTATCGATGACATCTTGATCCACTCAAGAAGTTAAGACGAGCATACCGATCACTTGAGAATTGTGTTGCAAGTCTTTAAGGAGCAACAACTCTTTGAAAAGTTTAGTAAATGTGAGTTTTGGTGAAGGTCTGTGGCTTTTGTTAGGCACATTGTTTCCGGAGAGGGTATTAAGGTAGATCCTAAGAAGACGAATGCGGTCAAGAGTTTTCCTAGGCCTCTATCCTTTTTAGATATTAGAAGTTTCTTGGGTTTAGCCGTTTACTATAGAAGGTTTGTGGAAGGGTTTTCGTCGATTTCCTCTCCATTAACGACATTAACCCAAAAGAAAGCCAAATTCTTATGGTCAGAAGCTTGTGAAAAGAGTTTTCAGGAATTGAAAGATAGACATACTTCTGCTCCGGTGTTGACCTTACCAGAAGGAACCAATGGGTTTGTTGTTTATCGTGATGATTCAAGAATTGGGTTAGAATGTGTCCTTATGAAAAATGATAATGTTATTTCCTATTCCTCAAGGCAATTTAAGGTGCATGAAACAAACTATCCTACCTATGATTTGGAACTAGTGGCGGCTGTGTTTGCTTTGAAAATTTGGAGGCATTACTTATATGGTGTATATGTCGATGTGTTTACCGACCGCAAAATTTTACAATATGTGTTTAAACAAAAGGATCTAAATATTTTCCAAAGGAGGTGGCTTGAGTTACTAAAGGATTATGATATAAGTGTTCTCATTAACCCCGGTAAAGAAAATGTGGCAGCAGATGCTCTTAGTCGGTTGTCAATGGGTAGTGTTACGCATATTGAAGATAGCAATAAGTAGTTGGTTAGGGATGTTCATAGATTGGCCCGAATGGGTTTTCAATTGATAGACTCCACCAAATGTGGTGTTATGGTTCAGAATCATCTTTTGCAATGAAAGTGAAAGACAAGAAAGGTCTTGACCCGACATAAGTGGAATTAAAGAAAGTAGTGCTTAAAAAGTCCGTAAAGGCATTCTCCCAAGGGGGAGATGGTATGATTTGTTATCACGGTCATTTGTGTGTTCCCCATGTAGGTGTCTTGAGGGAGAAGATCTTACTAGAAGCTCATAGTTCCCGATATTCCATTCACCCGGGACCCACTAAGATGTACTGTGACTTTCAGAAGGTCTATTGGTGGAATGGAATGAAGAATAATATTGTGAAATTTGTGGCTAAGTGCCCTAATTGTCAACAAGTGAAAGTTGAACATCAGAAGTCGGGAGGTTTATCTCAAGATATCAGTATTCCTACTTGGAACTGGGAAGATTTCAATATGGACTACATTTTTGAGTACCACACACCCGGTGATAACATGATTCGATTTGGGTTATAGTTGATCGAATGATGAAATTGGCTCATTTCATTCCCTTCAAAGTTTCTTATTCGGCGGAGGACTATGCTAAGTTGTACTTGATGGTAATGGTGAGGTTGCATGGAGTGCCCTTGTCTATTATCTCTAATCGTGGTACACAATTCACTTCTCAGTTTTGGATTTCTTTCCAAAAAGGGCTTGGTACCCGTGTTGAGCTTAGCACGACCTTTCATCCACAAACCGATGGGCAAGAGGAGCCCACTACCCAAACCTTGGAAGATATGATGAGAGCATGTGTAATTGATTTCAAGGGTAATTGGGATGATCACTTGCCTTTGATTGAATTTGTGTATAATAGTAGCTATCACTCAAATATCGGTATGGCTTCATTTGAGGATCTATATGGTAGGAGGTGTAGATATCCTATAGGCTGGTTTAAAGTGGGCGAAGTCACCTTTATAGGTCCCGAGTTAGTACATGAGGCTATGGAGAATGTTCGTCTTATTAGAGAAACGTTGAAAACGGCCCTAAGTCAACAAAAGTCCTATGCCAATGTTAGAAGAAGAGATCTCAAGTTTGATGTGAAAGATTGGGTCTACTCAAAAATTTCACCCATGAAGGGTGTAATGAGATTTGGAAAGAAAGGGAAACTTAGTTCCCATTATGTGGGCCCTAATCAGATTTTGAGGCGTGGTTGAAAGGTTGCTTATGAACTTGAATTGCCTAATAACTTGGGATCGGTGCATCCTGTTTTCATGTCTCCTTGTTGAAGAAATGTGTTGGTGATCAGACTTCTATAATATCATTGGAGAGTATTGGCATAAAGGATAGCCTTTCTTACGAAGAAGTTTTGGTTGATATTTTAGACTGGCATGTTTCAAAGTTAAGAAATAAAGAAATTACTTCAGTGAGGTTCTTTGGAGGAATCTATTAGTTGAGAGTGCTACTTGGGAGGCCGAGGCCGATATGATGTGTTGTTATCCTCATCTCTTTCCCTTCGTCCCTATTCTAGGTTGAGGTACTCGGTTTCTCATGGTTTACTCTTTCGGTGTCATGTGTCTTAGATATTCCCATGATTTCCTTAATTATGCATCCTTAAATATGCATGTTCATGAAAAGATTGATTTTTTAGAAAAGGAGTTAACTTGATTGATTTCTTCATGGTTATTTGCATTTGAGTATGAGTTGCATATAGACCTTATGAAATGATGTTTTGAGCCTTCTTTAGCTTGGAGTTTATATTTCCTCCTCGGATATGTGCATTTATGTGATCTCATTCTTGTTGGGCGGTAGGGTTTATGTTCCTACCCTTCATAGGATGTCTTGAATCCCATTCGAGGATAAATGTTCCCAAGGAGGAGATATTGTAACACCTCAGATTCAAAAGATTCGAAGTTGCAGTTTTTTTTAGGATCGTGCCAGTACCAATGGAGCCACCAATGGGCTGTGGACTAACACACGTTCCGTAGGTAGATCCGTGGGTAACCAGTTAAATTTTTTCAAAAATTTCAAGTTCCAATAATTTTATACGGTTCACCAAGACGGTTCGTTGTCCAATGCAAAAGTCATATGTAGGTCCCGTAGGTGAATTCGAGACTTCATTGGATTTTAAGAGATTTCAGCTTGACGTACGTGGGCCATGTACGGACCGTATGTTGACCGACAGACCGTACATGGGTCCCATCGTTCGAAGGCCCAGAGAACAAGTCTCTGAACCCATCGACGGTCGACCAGGATGGTCCGTAGGTGGACCCATGGACCATAGGTCCCCACCATCGATGGGGTCTGCAATTAAGTTAAGAAGGGCTTTTGGGTATTTTCTTAGTTGTTTCAATTCAATATCATCTCGTTTTACCCTCTATTAGAAATCCTATATAAACGATTTACCCCCTCCCCCCCCCAAATTTCCCCAATTGAATTCATTCTATCAATTTCCCAAAGTAGATCAAAGTTCTTCCCCAAATATTTCTCTCTCTAAAATCTTGAAGAAGAAGACTAGGGTTTCAAGGTCAAGCTCCAAATTCACCATGGATTGTAAGGTCTTGAAATTGACGTATGATAGTCTTCATCTATGGAGCCCTTCCCTCCATAGAGTTCCTAAATTCCCCAGTTTTTAAGTTAGAAATCTCCAATTGAAGTTAGGGGTTTCTTCTATGTCATGGGTTCCTTTAAATATTAATAAAATTGATTGTTTTATTATCTATTATGCATAAATTGAGATAATCCTATATTTTTAAGATGAATCCCCATGAACCCATGCTTAACCCTTATTTTCTAGATTATGATGATTGAAAGTGGGTTTAAATTGTGAAAAAGGGAATTATCAAGATATGCATGTTCTTATGAGATTGATGAAATATCGTATATGTTGCTTTGAGAGTTAAGCTTAAATGTTGTTGTTGATTATTGTGAAAGGATTTCTCACATAATTACTCAATACATGAATGTGAAAAGTTTTCTCACATAAGGATTCTTATGAGTTAAAAGGCTTTCTCAACTAACTTAGCATCTAGTTTTAGGAGCTATTCTAAAGATAGGACAAGAGGTGATTACCCATGTCCCCTAATGAAAAGGCAAGAGGTGATTACCCATCCCTTAAAGATAAGATGAATATGATTGATGACTATTCCATGGGAATTATACTTAGTACCGAGTGGACAAGTGGCGATTACCCGTGTCCTATAAACTATGTACCAACATAGGTTGTCTTAGATAAACATTAGCTAGTGGATCCACTTAAGCTAGAAGTTAATGGTTCTTACCTTGTCAAGTGAGAACACCTTATTTCGGTGTGGGCTAGACACCCGATTCCATGTAATAGCTCAGATGCTCTATATGTCTGTTAAGGCTAATTTCCCACATTAATAATGATGAACTAAAGTTACTTCAAGAAGTATTTCACAAGTTGTTGAAGATGAGTTTTACTTGAATTTGACCATGAATATTATGATGTTTTCTAACCTCTTTCTTCTCGTTTTAACTTTTTCTTTACATGCCATGAAAGGTCCTTTTTAGCATGATTTTAATACTCTATTCATTGGTATCGTAGTTATTACATTTTTGTACTAACGCATACTCTTACCTACATTGTTTCTCAAATGTACGGTCCGACGCTCTGATCTCGCATTCTCGTGGGGAAAAGTCACTTTTGCTATACATACTAGTGGTGAGTCTGTATGTTTCGAGGACTGAACATATTATCGCTTTCAGTCTTTACTTTTCAGATGTTATACGTCATATCAGGATTATGTCCCGGTTACTCTTGATGAAATAGTTGGTTTTGAGACTATGTAGGCTTCCTCTTCATTTTTTTACAAACACTTTATGATATGAATTGTCTTTTAAAATCTCTTGATTTTCTATTATCTTGTTTATCTATGCTAAGTGGCTTGTGTAGGGCCTCTTAGGGTCTTATACGTCAGTTTACGCCTAGGGTATACTTTGGGTCGTGACAGAAGTAATAAAAAGTAAACTTAATGAGAAGAAAGGAGATGAAAACTAGAGAGAAGAAGGTCAATTATCATTACAATCATGAATTGTGAATACAATGCTATCATCTATATGTACTTCTAACTAACCCTCTCTATTACAAAAATATCTAGCTCAACTAACTATCTTCTAACTATTGTTAATTACCACACTAACTAACTCCCTAAGTTAGTTCTAACTGCTTATGGCAGCTTGCTTCTTATCTATCAGCTTTTATTCACTTTTTTACTCTCAACACTCTCCCTCGAGTTGAGGGTTGAAAAATATATATCTACCTCACATTTTCTACTTTGTATTAATGTTGTTGACCTCCTAGAGCCTTAGTCAAGATGCCAACTTCTTGATCAATTCCAGGAATGTGCATTGCTTTAATCAATCCCATTTATTTCTTTTCTCTCATAAAATGGCAACCTATCTCTATGTGCTTAGTCATTTCATGAAATATGATTTTCCCCATAATCTATATAGCAGATTTACTGTCACAAAAAAGCTCTACTGGTATCTTCACTTTAATGCTCATTTCTTGCGACAACCCTACAAGCCAAATGATATCTTCCTATGTTGCATTATGATTCAGCTACACTTCTAGACACAATTTCTTGCTTCATACAATAGCCTGTCACTAATTTTCTTGTTACTACAGAAGATGCCCAGTCAAAATCACAGAAGGCTTCAAGTGTATCATCTTTGTCACTACTTCGTAAAATTCCTTAATCAGATCTTCCTTTAAGATACCTTACTAAATGAAGTGCTCCTTCTAGATGAGATTGTTTTAGATCATGAATGAACTTACTCAGAGTCTGCTCATTGCTAGATACAGCAGCTTTCCTACTAGTCTTTGATAAGCACTCTTCTCCACCAGTTGTGGATAATTACCTTACATTTGCAAGGGCTTATCAGAATAAGTGGTTGTGAACTTCATATGTTTCTCTAGAGGCTTGGCTCCACTAAACCCCATTTTGCAATCAACTCTGGTATATTCTTTCTCTGTGTCATGAGGATCCCTTTGCTAGACCTCAAGAATTCTATCCCTAGGAAGTATCTGCTGCAAAGTATTTTTTGAGTCCTTTATAAGCATTATATAATTTCTAGAAATAAACAAGTCATCCACATATATGAGTATTATCAAAAATTTCTGACCAATTCTCTTAGTGAACAAGGAATAGTTATGTTTACTCTGTTGAAAGCCAGAATTGATCAAGGCAGTAGTGAACTTTATGTTCCAATGCCTAGATGCTTGCTTACGACCATATAAGGACTTCTTTAATCTACACACCTTTGATGTCTCTCGTTACTGCAAAACCCTTGAGGCAGTACAATAAAAACCTCTTTAAACACGTCCATCTAAAAGACAAGCGAATCATGCATAACAGCCATAGAAAGAGCACATCTAACCGTAACCATTTTTGCAACATGAGAGAAAGTATCATGAAAATCCACACCTTCATGTTGTGTGTAATCTTTAGCCACATTTATAGCCTTAAATCTTTCTATAGAATCATCAGCATTATATTTGATGTTATAGAGCCATTTACATCGTATTGGTAGCTTTCTAACTGGTAAATCAACAACCTCTCAGCTCTTGTTATCCAAAAGAGCATCAATTTCTTGTTTCATTACCTGAACCTATTTGTCCTTATTCTCTTCCACTCCTCACAACAGAAGAGAGTTGCAAATTATTGCAGAAAAAAATGTTTCAAAAGGAAGATGCAAAGGATTGCCTCTAGTGGTTGTGTTAGTAGCTGTAATAATCCAAAAAAGGAAAATGGAACAATCTTGGTGGAATAAGATGAAAGATGCTTTATTTTAATATCATGATCATGAGTCTGAAGAATATGTCGGGGGGGGAGGGGACTATGCAGTTGAGTTTTGATCACTTACCAGATTTTTTAAATCCTTATCTTCTTTATATGGGGATGTTTCCTGAGGACACAAGAATTACAATGTCACGACCCAGGGTACCCCCTAGATGTAACAAGGCGTATAAAACCCCTAGACGCCTCATACAAGCCACTGAACATATCATAACATAAAGTAATAGAAAATGGTGTGGAAATTCAAAACATTTCAATACAATCAAAGTCATTATAAAACGAGCGGAAGTTTAACACACTTGTCTTAAACCATTTAAACAACTTGAATAAAGTCTTGGGTCACAGCCAAGACATAAAATGAATGACATAAAAGAAAGTAGTGATCACATCCTCGAGCACAATGAGGACTCACCAAATCTTCACTTCCTTGATCAACAATGAAGCTAGCCACGAGTGTTAGAATCTATGTCGCCGGAACCTACATTTGATAAGAATGTAGGCAAGAGTATGCATTAGTACAATCATTTACTAAATATGATAGCTAGAATAAATAACATAAACATAATGGTTAGTCAATACAAGCTATAAGCATAATCATTGCACAAACAACATCATCATAATAAGAAAGGAACACTTCTCAAGTAATCTTACTTATCCTTAGTAAAGACTTGGGTCATCCGCCTCTAGTCAACTTACCTCATAGAAGGCATATCAAGCAACAATCCAAGCTATTCATTTATCATAACATAGTCCATATTATTCATACTTACTTTTAAAGACATGGGAAATCGCCTCCTTGCCTAGCTTATAAAGGTTAATGGATATTCTCCTCTTGCCTTACTTACTTTAAGATTATGAGTACTTGCCTCCACATGATTTCATAAGGAGCATGGGTACTCGCCTCCATGTTCATTCATCATAGTAAGAACGTGGGGAATCACCTCTTGTTCTATTTTAAGGAATATGGGAATCACCTCATATCCTTCACATATGGAGGTCAAGGGTAATCACCTCTAGCCCCATAAATTACATATTGTTTTAGTCTAGATTTATTTTAGGTGAGCAGCCCTTTAAACCTAGAATCATTCATGTGAGAAAACCTTTCACATTCATACATTAATACTTAAGCAATTCATGTTGGAAGTATCCCTTCCACAACAATAACATCAAGTACCAACAATTCATATCATAAGCTTTACTCTCAAAGCCCTAGATCTCATGATCACCAACTATTCTTTATTCTCAAGCAATTCTAATCATAATTGATCAATCCTATAAGGATAAGCCTAAACCCACAAGGTTTCTCTTCATGGAATCAACCCAACTATATCAATTCTAGGTTAGAATCATGGAGTAGGCCCTGGTACATGTAATTTCATCCTAAAAAAAATGTAATTCTATCAATTCAATAATAAACAATCATAATCCACTCAATTGGATCAACATTCATCATAACCCACAACATTGGAAGAAACCCTAACTAGAATTGGGGAATTCTTTATTAAATTGGGGAATTCTAGGGGACTCCATGGATGGAAGAAATCCATGGATGAAAAGCCATCATACCTTGATTACAAAGCCCTCAAAAGCATGACGATTGGAGACTTGAACTTGACCTAGTTTCAATTACTTCCTTCTTCTTTCAACTTCTAGAGAGAGAATATTTGAGAGGAGTTTTGGGTTTTCTTTTGAGATTTTGAGAGAATGACTTGAATGGGGAATTTAGGGGTTAAAATTACTTATATAGGTGTTCTAGACTTGGGTAAAGCGACACCACATTGATTTAATTAAAACCGGAAAAGACCCATATGCCCCTAAAATAACTGCCAGCTGTTGACCCACGGAACCCCGACCGACGAACCGTGGATGGACCTACGGTCCGTACTGGTCAGGCATCGTCCGTTGTTAGAGTCATTGGCCCTGACATAAGGACCCCTGGACCAAGGACCGTGGACCCACCTACGGTCTGTGGGTCAAGTCATGGACCTGGTATTGACAACTTTAGGTGGCCCTCTCCACGGACCCACCTATGGTCCGTGGTCCAACCCACGAACCGTGGTTGGCCACCGTGGATGGCACCTGGAACTTGCTGAAAAGCTGCTTTGTTCCCTCTTTCGAATCCGGGGTGTTACATTATCTCCCCCTTGGGATCATTCATCATAGAATGACGTTCTAGACACCTCTTAAATGAAACGACACTAGACTAGCAGCCCATCATGCATGCAACACATCAAAATGCACACAACTAAGGAGGAAACATCATCTCCAAGCCCAACATACTCAATTCACTATAAGGAAGTAGGAACTACATCTAACAACCCAATATGCATGAAATATTCAGATTTATTACTTCAAGGAGGTACTATAATCTCCAAACTTAAAAACATGCTCAACACAATCTCATGGGGAAAATCTCCACTCCATGTCAAGGCATGTTCAACAACTCATCTCATGAAGTCTATAGGCAACTCATACTCAATGCACATCAACATGAGGAAAACAAATCACATAAGTCATTTCTTTCAAAACTTAAGCTATTTCATGAACATGCGTATAAAAAAATCATGGAAACACATAAAACACACATGACTTCTAAACATAGAACAAACCAAGAGAAAATTCATTACCTCAAGCTAGAATAGGAGTACAAGGAAAAAGATGAGGATATCGGGACTTCTTATCGGCCTCGGCCTCCCAAGTAGCACCCTCACCTAGGTGGTTTCTCCACAATACATTCACGGAAGCTATTTCCTTGTTTCTCAACTTCTTAACTTGCCGGTCCAAAATCTCAACCGACACTTACTCATATGAAAGGCTCCCATTAGTTCCCAATCCTTCAAGGGAAACTATGGATGTCGGATCTCCAACCCACTTCTTAAGCATAGAGATATGAAAAATGGGATGCACAGTTACCAACTCATTTGGCCAATCTAACTCATAAGCAACCCTATCTACACGCCTCAAAATTTGATATGGGCCTACATATCGGGGACTAAGCTTCCCCTTCTTGCCAAACCTCATCACACCCTTTATGGGTGAGATTTTTAAGTAAACCCAATAGTTAACTTCAAACTGTAGATCCCTTCTTCTCACATTGGCATAAGACTTCTGTCAGCTTTGGGCTGTTCTCAACCTCTCTCTAATAAGTCGGACCTTCTCTATAGCCTCATGAACTAGTTAGGGTCCGGTCAAGGCAACTTCACCCACTTCAAACCACCCTATATGAGATCTACACCTCCTACCATAAAGATCTTTAAAAGGGGCCATACGAATACTAGAATGGTAACTATTATTAAAGGAGAACTCTATTAATGGCAAGTGATCATCCCAACTTCCCTTGAAATCGTTGACACATGCTCTCAACATATCCTCTAAAGTGTGGATCGTTCACTCCGTTTGCCCATCGGTTTGTTGGTGAAAAGTCGTGCTAAGCTTCACTTTTGTGCCAAGACCCTTTTGGAATGACTTCCAAAACTGAGATGTAAATTGAGTACCTCTATCGGAGATAATGGACAATGGCACGCCATGCAACCTTACAATTTCTCTCAAATATAACTTAGCATAGTCTTCCGCCGTATAAGAAACCTTGACGGGAATGAAATGAGCCGATTTCGTCATTCGGTCTACTATGACCCAAATCGAATCATATTAGCGCCGAGTACATGGCAACCCTAATATAAAGTCCATATTCAAATATTCCAACTTCCAAGTAGGAATGCTAATATCTTGGGATAAACAACTCAGTTTCTGATGCTCAACTTTCTCTTGTTGGCAATTTGGACACTTAGCCACAAATCCAATAATATCCTTCTTCATCCCATTCCACCAATAGACCTCCCGCAAGTCACGGTACATCTTGGTGGCTCCCGGGTGAATAGAATACCGAGAACTATGGGCTACTTCCAAAATTTGTTACCTTAAGTAATCAACATTTCAAACACATAAACGACCTTGGTATCTAAGTACCCCATCGCCCCCTTGGGAGAAGGCCTCAACGGACTTCTTGAGTACCGCCACTTTCAATTCTACCAAAATTGGATCAAGACCTTGCTTGGCTTTCTCATCCGCCACAAAAGATGATTCAGAACACTTATGAACCATGACAACCACCTTTGGTGGAATCCACTAGTCGAACACCCAAATGGGCTACTCTATGTAGATCTCGTACCAACTCCTTCTTATCGTCATCGATGTGAGCAACACTACCCATAGAAAACCTACTAAGAGCATCCGCTACTACATTTGAGTTTTTGGGCTTATAGAGGACACCC
This sequence comes from Solanum etuberosum, assembly GCA_029582245.1. Taxonomy (NCBI): domain Eukaryota; kingdom Viridiplantae; phylum Streptophyta; class Magnoliopsida; order Solanales; family Solanaceae; genus Solanum; species Solanum etuberosum. Next base: position 102,975 of record JAJONR010000510.1, read on the forward strand.
ATGTCATAATCCTTCAATAACTCAAGCCACCTTTTTTGGCGAAGATTCAAATCTTTTTGACTAAACACATATTGTAAACTTTTTTGGTTGGTGAACACATCTACATGGACACCATATGGCACGACCAAGGGGTACACCCTAGATGTAACATGGCGTACTTGACCCCTAAGGGGTCTCATACAAGCCCTTAGCATATCATGACATAAGATAATAGAAAAGTACGGAAATTTTAAAACCTTTAACCATACAATCGAAGTCTATATAAAATACAAACGGAAATCTTACCACACTTTGTCTCAAACCATCTAAACTTGACTTCAATAAAACTTTGGGACGCAGCCCATACAAAAGTCTAAAACATAAAGAAATTACATAAAGGAAATGGTGAATTTATCCTCGATACTATGAGGACTCACCATGTTTTCAAATTCTTGCTCCTTAGAAACCTATCCTCAAGAATTGACCTCAAATATCCGAACCCGACATTTGATTAGAATGTAGGCAAGAGTATGAGTTTGTAAAAAAGTACTAAATATGATAGCTAGCATAACATCATAAGAGCATAACAAAAGTGTTAGCCAATATAAGACACAAGTCATAAGTATAAGAGTCAATAACATAATCATAAGCATAATCTCCAACATAGGCATAATATGAGCATAAATCAACATAAGGCATAATTCAACAACATAGGAAGTACCACATATTCATAATCTTAGTCCATATTAAATTCTTCTTAACATAGGAGAAACATCATAAGTAACATTTAAGTCATACTTTTGCAATGCATAGATGAGACTCCATAATCCCATCTAGGCTAAGTATCACTTTTAGGTCATGATACCTCTTTATCATATTTGATCCTATCCTTTAGCTTATTTCTCATAGACAAGGGAATCTATCACCTTTAGTCAATCATAGCAAGGAAGGCAACTATAGCAACAATCCAATCTAAGCATACATCATAAGCATAAGCCATAAGCATATTATTACATAGCTCATCATCACATAAAAGGAACATACCATAGGTACATTCAAAGCATACTTGTGCAATGCATAAGTAGGATCCCATACTCTCACCCATACCAAGTAGAGCTTCTTAAGTACCCATAGTTCATAATATATAATCTTGTTCATACTACTACCATAATGGGGACATAAGCCTTAACCGACATAGACCATGTGAGCTTAACATGGAATCCGGTGTCTACCCCACGCCGAAAAGGGGTTGTCCTACTTGCCGAAGGTAGAACTATACTCTTAGCTTAGGTGGATCCACTAGATAAGTAACCTACGAGGGCACGTAGTTATGGGATAAGGAGATTTCTTCTAGAAACCCAGAATCAACTAAGGTAGAAGGTTTCCATCTCATGAGATACCTACTTTGGGAACCCGGACTCAACTAAGGTAGAAGGAACCCATTTAGAAAGCCGGACTCAACAAGTGTAAAAGTTTTCTTTGGGAAGCCGGACTCAACTAGGGTAAAAGCTTCCATATCATATTCATATCCACTCGGTGCTAGAAATTAAGTCCCATTGAGTTTATATTAAGTCTTGAGTTAAATTCATATTTTTGAAAGAATGTCTTGACACTCAATCAAACATAACTCATACTATAGCTCATAGATTCAATAGGTGAGACTAGTCTTCCAACCTTAGAATCACTACATGTGACAAACCTTTCACATTATATGATATTCATGCATAAGTGTGTATATGAGGATAACTTCCATCAACACCACAACTAGATCATAAGCATATTCACTTTAATCTCAAAGTGTTTCTAAAGCATGTACTAAACTTCATAAAACATGCATAATATCATATCTTGCCCTTTTTAGGGTCAAAGCTCATATTAAATCATCACATATAGAATGACTACATTAGACATGGATATATTAATAATCATATCACATCAACATATCTAGATTGACTACATTAGACATGGATTTATTCATAGTTCAAGTAGTTTAATAACTACAAGCATAGTCTCATACTTCACCTCATTGAGGTTCAAAGCCTACTTCCAATCTTCACACTTAGGGTTCATGCACTAAACATGGATATCATCCTAACTCATGTGATTCTATCACTTTATGCATTCAATGAGTCATAAGGTAGATTAGGTAGGTAAAGATCTTTCATCACAATTTTATTCATTAGTCTTCTATTCTCATATAGATTTTACTCTCAAAGCCTAAACATACATAATTCATCATATTAGCTTTAATCTCAAAGCCCTAGTGATCATCATTCATGACTACAAGCCTTACTCTCAAAGCTTTACTTCTTACAATCATCATACATATCAAGATTTCAAGGCATTCTAATCACATTCTTTGTTATTAGGTAATTTTAGTCAGATATCATCATAAAGACTCAATCTCAAGCTTTACTAATCATGATCAATCATATATACTTTAATCTAATTCAATTCATCTCTAATTCCTTTTAATCTTGAACAATTACTATACTTAATCATCAGTTCTAGAAGATCAACTATAAGTCTTCAATTTCACTTCACAAGGCATAAACCCATATTCTTCAAATTCATCAATTAAACTATGGTTAGCCATGGAAAAAATGTAATATCATCAATATATCATGATTCAATACTAAAACAATCATAAACAAGTATTATCCACTTAATTGGAATCATACTCAAACACTACCCACAACATAGGAAGAAACCCTAGCTAGAATTGGGTTTTTCTTCACAGTTGGGGTAAATCTATGGGGCTCTATGGATGGAAGAATCCATATATGAATAAGCTAACATACCTTGGTTATAAAGCCCTCACAATAGCTTGCAACAATGGAGGAATTGACCTAGATTCCTTCTCTTCTTCTTCTTCTTCTTCTTCACTTTCTAGAGAGAGGATTTTTTAGTTGGAATTGGGTTCTTTGGTGAATCTAAAATAATGATTTGGAATCATCTAATTAATGGTCTAATAGCTTTATATAGGTAGCCTAATTACTAATAAAATAACCCTACTTAATGACTAATTCATTCTAGAACCTTCCCTTAACCCCTAACTTAAAAACAAAAAAACCAAAACCGTCCCCACCCACGAGACCCCGACCCACGGACCGTGGGTGGGTCTACGGACCGTACTTTTCCTTCGTGGGTAGTGGTCTGGTGATCAACAAATAGGGGAAGTTGGGGCCTTGACCCATGACCCCTTCCCATTGGGCGTGGGTCCATCCACGATTCGTGGATGCCCTTCGTGGGTAGGCTGCCTAGGGACTGTTTTTAGGGTCCTTCTCAAGGACCCCTTGGTTGGTCCTTGGGGAGTCGTCCCATGATGTTTAACCCCTAAAACCTTCATTCTATGTTCGAGAAGTCATTTTACGATTTTAACCCTCATATCAAACTCTAAAACCTTCACGTAAAGCTCTAGTTTAGTCTACTAGTTTTCCGAGTGTTACACCACATAAGTAGTGCCTCCATATCATTAAGGAAAAACCACCGCCGCTAATTCAAGATCGTGGGTCGGACAATTTTTCTCATGAACCTTAAGTTTCCTTGAGGCATAGGCAATAAATTTCCCATTTTTCATTAGAACACACCCTAGCCCAATTCTCGAGGCATCACAATAAACCACAAAACCATTCGTTCCTTCCAGTAAAGTCAAAAATGGAGCGGAAGTAAGTCTATCTTTCAACTCTTGAAAACTTTCCTCACACGCTTCCGACCATATGAACTTAGCCTTGTTCTGAGTCAAGGCCGTCAAATGAGAGGCAATTGAAGAGAAATTTTCAATAAACCTTCTATAATAACTAGTCAAACCCAAAAAGCTTCTAATATCCGAATGAGTTAGAGGTCTAGGACAACTCTTGACCGCATCCGTCGTCTTAGGATCTACCTCAATACCCTTGCTTGACACAATGTGACCAAGAAAAGCTACAGACCTTAACATAAATTCACATTTTCGAAACTTTACAAAATGTTGTTGGTCCTTAAGGATTTGCAATACAATCCTCAAATGATCAATATGATCATTCTCACTTCTTGAGTAGATCAAAATATCATCGATAAAAACAATCACAAACATGTCAAGATATTATCTAAACACCCTATTCATCCAGTCTATAAATGCCGCCGGAGCATTAGTCAAACCAAATGACATTACTAGAAACTCGTAATGACCATATCGGGTTCGAAAAGCCATTTTTGGAATATCTTCTTCTTTCACCCTCAATTGGTGATAACCCGATCGGAGATCAATCTTAGAGAAATAGCTTGCACCTTAAAGTTTGTCAAACTAACCATCAATCCTTGGGAGAGGATACTTGTTCTTAATGGTCACCTTGTTCAACTGATGATAATCGATACATATTCGGAGTGAACCATCCTTTTTCTTAACAAACAAAATCGAAGCACCCCATGGAGAGATATTCGGTTGGATGAAACCTCTATCCAATAAATCCTTCGATTGATCTTTCAACTCCTTAAGTTGAACCACAACCATTTTATAAAGAGGAATAGAGATAGATTGCATATCCAGGAGAAGGTCAATACCAAAGTCTATCTCCCTTTCGGGAGGAATACTAGGCAAATCATCTGAAAATACTTCCGAAAACTCATTAACAATGGGGACCGACTCAAGACTAGGGACTTCGAAATCCACATCCCTCACCCTAACTATATGATAGATCCAACCCTTACAGATCATCTTTCTAGCTTTTAGAAAAGAGACAAACCGACTCTTAGCCGTAGAATTTCCCCCTTTCAACTCTAGGATAGGCTCATTTGGAAACTGAAATGTTACTACCCGAGTTCTACAATTGATACAATCATAACAAGAATGCAACCAATCCATCCCAAGTATGACATCAAAGTCTAACATATCAAGTTCTACCAAGTCAACAAGAGTAACTCTATGGGACAAGGAAACTTGACATTTTCTTTAGACCCTTTTAGCCACAACAGAATCACCAACAGGGGTAGAGAAATAAAAAGGTTCTAACACCACATCGGGGAGCACATCGAACCTCATAGACACATAAGGAGTCACAGAGGACAAAGTAGCACCGGGATTTATTAACGTATCAATTACACATCATCCGATACTAGGCGTAGACGATCGTTAAGCAGTATAAACCCAATAAGAAGGTTGGGGTCGATCCCACAGGGAGCAGTCTTATTTTGAATTCAAGTCTGAAGTTATAATAGGGATTTCCATAGCTGAAGGAATAGAAATTATCGGAAACTATTAATAAAATTAGAAGGGTGACATCAATTTCAGGGTAAGGGGTTTTAGATCAGGAAACTATCTCAAAAATTAATTAAGAGAGAATAAATAGGGGAAAGATTCTTGGGGGATTGACCAATCAATTGCTAAACTCAACTGAATGGGTGTTAAGTGATAACAAACAGTACTGACTCTTCATGGGTAAGATGAACTTTAGATGAGGTACTTTTCTCTCGAACAACTACCTCGCTTCAATTGAGTTATCTCGACCCTCAATGTGCTAAACATGGAGAACAGTCCACAACCTCACTACATTCACTCTCTCGAGCTGAATACATAGAATGGATCTTGGGATTCACTCTCTCAAGTTGAACCCACCATGATCAAATAATTACGAGTGCCAACTTATCTCTTTAGTTTCACACTTCTCTCTCAAGAAAGCATAAAACACTAAATTATATTGAAATAAACACACAATAGAGCAATTAAACCACAACAATAAGTCATACCCACTTCAAATTAGCACTAAAATTGATAATAACGAACACCCATCAAGCCAGAATCAGGAATTAATCACATAGTCAAACCCCCAAGATTGGGGTTTTAGCTAATCATAATAAAATAAAGAAATTCAGTACCTAATACATGCTCCATAGCTGGGTATTGAAAATTGGAGTTCTAAGATGAATAATATCTTCTCTATTACAACACCCAATTGAAATCTGTTGCCACAAATTGCTTAAAATCAATAAGAATAGCATTTTTGTTCTCTCTATTTCATTCCACAATGACTGAATAATCTCTCTCTCTTCCAAAAGTCACTTTATACTGATATGAGATGTGGTTTATTTTTGGGGTTGATCGGCGAGGAAAGTCGAGCTTCACCGACCGATCGGTGACTCACCGATCATCATTATCCATCACCTTCTTTCTTCACATTTTTCATCCACCAAGCAGTGTACCTTTAGGCGGTCTGCATCGGGATCGCCGATCACCTCTGTGATCCGCCCTTTATTCCTTTAGCTCGCCAATTCAATTTCATATTTTTCTCGTTCAGTACATTCGGCGTTATTATCTTGTCTCACCGATTGGTTTGGCGATCCGCCGATATGGAGTACAGTTCGCCTAACTCTCTCTTATTTCAGGCATAGTGTACTGTAAAATTAGGCGGGCTAGGGGCAACTCAGCGATTCACTGAGTGCTCTTGGCAATCAACAACTTTGCTTTTCCTCTGTTCCTTAGATTGTTTTGTTCCGTTTTGCATGTTAGTGTTCTTGCTTTGCTCCTCAATTCACATACCTAATAATCAAGGTTTTAACATCAGCCTATAGCAAAAATTAGGCATTTAAGGACACTAAAACTGTCAAAACAAAGCCTCAAATGAGTCCAAATCTTGGATTCATCAGGGATCAAGTAATGCATATACATCTATTTGAAAAACTTTTAACATACCGGTCACCACATCTCGGGAACTCTCTTGATCACCTCTAGTCTGGAGAGCATAGAATTGGTTTTGCTTAGGAGCATTCACACCCGAACCACTTGGACCAGATGAAGGGTTGGGTTGAGCCCTACGATGATTATCTCCCTCATTATTAGCAACCAAAGGACAGTTCCTTATCTTGTGATCCATCTTACCACACCCAAAGAAAGCATTGGATCGCGCTAGACACTTACCCTCATGGTTTCTCCCACACTTAGCACAAGTAGTCATCATGGACCTACTACCATCTCCTTGAGGTTTAGGGTTAGACACCCATTCATTATTAGACCTTGGAGGAGCATTAGAAGAACCTTGCCCCGAGAAATTTTACCAGAACCTTGAACGACCCCATCCACTGGACCTAAAATATGAAAAGTTACCATCATCCATTCTTACCCATTTTGCTTCCATAGATATTTCCTTGAGCTTTTCTTCCTCAATTTGTTGGACATGTACCATAATGCGAGAAATTTCTATGTCATGGACAAGCATAGCGGTGCGGCATACTTTGAAAACCAAGTCGGACACACCCGACACACACTTACTCATCTTGGTCCTACGATCCACTATAATAGAAGGAGCATATTTAGATACTTGAGTGAACCTCAAAGCATACTCCCTTACACTCATATTTCTTTGCCGAAGGTTAATAAAATCAAGCACCTTGGCATCTCTCATCTCTAGAGGGAAAAATCTATCAAGAAAATCACTTTTGAACCTGTCCCACTCTATGGGACCCACTCCTTCCGGCCTTTCTTCTTTCCATTGATTAAACAAAATTTGAGCAAGCCCTCTTAGTTGATAAGCGGCTAATTCCGCCTTCTCTACCGGTGTAACTTCCATTATAGAAAGTATCTTATAGACCTCGTCGATAAATTCTTGAGGATCTTCCTCATCTTTGGAGCCATAAAATTCTGGAGGGTTCATCCTTGTAAATTCCCTAACTCTTGCCACTGTCATACCAACATTTGGGTTCACGGGAATTACCACCTCCTTATTGGCTTGGGCCGTTATGGTTTGAGCCAACACTTAGAAAGCCGACCTAAATTCCGCATTTGTTACATTGTCAGCCAAAGGATCAATCAGAGATTGAGGAGGAGCTTGGGGAGGACCTTCTTGACCCACATTATCTCCCTCAATCCTTCTAGCATTAGACCTCTAGTAGTCATATCCTGAAAACCATCGGGTAAGGATTAGGAGAAAGGCTCTATACATTTAAACTCCATGGCATGACTTAGAGAATGAAGAAGTGAAGTTTCATAAACATCTTGTAGCCTCTCATTCATAAATGTGGCGCGCTTCACACTTATGAAAAAGACTCTACTTGACGTGGTTGGAGACATCCTAGAATCAGTCTAAACCTTATACTCTCATTACCAAGTTTGTCACGACCCAGGGGTACCCCCTAGATGTAACAAGGCGTGTAAGACCCCGAGAGGCCTTATACAAGCCACTTAGCATATCATAACATAAAGAAATAGAAAATGGTGCAGAAATTTTAAACATTTCAATACAATCAAAGTCATTATAAAACGAGCGGAAGTCTAACACACTTGTCTCAAACCATCTAAACAACTTGAATAAAGTCTTGGGTCATAGCCCATACAATAGTCCAAGACATAAATGAAAGACATAAAAGAAAGTAGTGATCACATCCTCGAACACAATGAGGACTCACCAAATCTTCACTTCCTTGATCAACAATGAAGCTAGACACGAGTGTGAGAATCTATGTCGCCGGACCCTACATTTGATAAGAATGCAGGCAATAGTATGCGTTTGTACTATCATGTACTAAATATGATAGCTAGCATAAACAACATAAAAATAATGGTTAGTCATTAAAAACCATAAGCATAATCAATGCACATAAAAAATCATCATAATAAGAAAGGAACACTTCTCAAGTAACCTTACTTATCCTTAGTCAAGACTTGGGTCATCCGCCTCTAGTCAACTTACCTCATGTAAGGCATATCAAACAATAATCTAAGCTATTCATTTATCATAATATAGTCCACATTATTCATACTTACTTTTAAAGACATGGGGATTCACCTCCTTGCCTAGCTTATAAAGGCTAATGGGTATTCACCTCTTGCCTTACGTACTTTAATATTATGGGTACTTCATTAATGTCTCAAATACACCTAATCCAATTCTAGGTGTAGACAATCGTAATCTAGTATATAACCCAACGAAAGGTTGGGGTCAAACCCACAGGGAGCGGTACCGTATCAAATTCTATTAGCAAGTAAAGATGTACTTCTAATCGGTTATAGAAGTAGACATTATCGAAATCAAACAAAATAAGTCAAAGGTTTGGCAACGAATGTCAGATGGGAGGTTTTAAGATATCAATTAACAACTACAATATCACGACCCAGGGGTACACCCTAGATGTAACATGGTGTACTTGACCCCGAAGGGATCTCATACAATCCCTTAGCATATCATAACATAAGATAATAGAAAAGTACGGAAAATTTTAAAACTTTATCCATACAATCAAAGTCTTTATAAAACGCAAGAGGAAGTCTTACTACACTTTGTCTCAAACCATCTAAACTTGACTTGAATAAAACTTTGGGACGCAGCCCATACAAAAGTCTAAAATATAATGAAATTACATAAATTAAATTGTGGCTTTATCCTCGATACTATGAGGACTCACCAAGTCTTCAACTTCATGCTCCTTAGAAACCTATCCTCGAGAATGGACCTCAAATCATCGAACCCTACTTTTGATTAGAATGTAGGCAAGAGTATGCGTTAGTACAAAAGTACTAAATATGATAGCTGTCATAACATCATAAGAGCATCTCAAAAAGGTTAGTCAACATGAGACATAAGCATCAGAGACAATAACATAGTCATAATCATAATCTCCAACATAAGCATCATATAAGCATAAGTCAACATAAGACATAATTCTTGAGCATAAGAGATACCTCATGTTCATGGCGTAATCTACACTTAGACCTTCATATCATATGAGCACTACACTCTTATGTAACCTCTAAGCATACTTGTGCAATGCTTGAATGGTATCCAATAATACCATTCACACTAAGCATGCCCTTAGAGTCACAATGTTCAGACTGACCATCTATTGGTCTCATTCATTACCTACTTCATATAGACAAGGAAACTATAACCTTTAGTCAACATATCATGGAAGGCAACTATAGCAACAATCCATCAAACATACATCATTTAAGAGAAACACTTCGTAGTATACCATAAGTCATAATTTTAAAATGCATGGATAAGACCCCATAATCTTACCCATACTAAGTACTCCTTTAGGTCATCATACTCATTCTTCTTGGTTGGAGACTAGTCCCCCTATTTAAGACCCTAAAACACTAGGAGGTACTTCCTTAAGCACGTCTTAGTTTATTGTTAGGTTGAACACTATGAGACACTTCATTAAGCAAACTCTTAGTTCCTTACTACTTTGAACCCTAGGAGATGCTTCTAAAGCATATCTAAGTTCATTGCTATCTTGAACAATATGAGATACTACATTAAGTACATCTTAGTTCATTATAGTTTTGATAGGAGATGCTTCTTCAAGCACAATATTAGTTCATTAATTGAGTTGGACTCTAGGAGATGCTACTCAAAGAATAATCTTAGTCCATTAGGTTTGAACTCTAGGAGATGCTTCTCAAAGCATAATCTTAGTTCACTGTAAATCTTGTTGTAGTTGGGATATAGCGCTAACTGACATGAGAAAATGTGAACTATCACATGATCCCTCCCGGTGTTACACACACCGTCAAGGGTTGGACCACTTGCCTAAGGTAGAACCGATTTGTTAGCTTAGTTGGATCCACTAGCTAACTTTCCTATGGGGCACGTAGTTATGGGATACGGAGATTGCTACTACAAACAAAAATCTCCACTAGGTGAAGGCTTTCATCTCATGAGACATACTTTGGGAAAACCGGACTCTTCTAGGTGAGAGTTACCATTTTAGAAGCCAAAACTCAACTAGGTGGGAACTTCCATCTCATTTTAATATCCACTTGGTGCTAGGCCTAAATCTCACAAGATAATTTTTAAGTCTCTAATAGGACTCAAGATTCTTGGAAGGATGACCTTGACAATGAATCCAAGTTAATTCATTAAATAACTCTTTAGACCATGCGTGAGCAACTATCACCATCCATGATCTAGATATAAAGTCTCTTTAGCCATTGGTTTAATAAGGTGAGAAAACCTTTGAACCCTAGAGCCATTACTATGTGAGAATATCTTTCACATTAAGTTCATTATGAGTTCATGAGAATTACCTTCCAATCAGCCCACAACAACAACCTAATCACTAACACTTCACTCTCAAAGTGTTCATAAGGCATGTACATAGATTCATACAAACATGCATCATATCATATTTTACCCTCTGTGGGTCAAAGCTCGTATCAAATTAACATATCTAGAATTACTACATTAGACATGGATAACAACATAACTCAAGTGATTTCATCAATTAATACAATCTATCATTCATAAGGTTAATTAGGTAAGTAAAGGTCTTCCACCATAATTCTAGCCATTAGTCTTCTATTCCCATATAGACTTTTACTCTCAAGCCTTAACATGCATAATTCATCTTATTAACCTTACCTTCAAACCTTAGTGATCAACATTCATGACTACAAGCCTTACACACAAAGCTTTACTTTATACAATCATCATACATATCTAGATTTCAAGACATTCTAGTTACAAGCTTCATCTTTAAGCAATTCTAGTCATAATTCATCATAAAGACTCAATCTCAAGCTTTAATAATCATGATCAATCATATATACTTTAATCTAATTCAATTCATGAATCATTGCTTTTAATCTTGAACAATTACTATACTTAATCATCAATTCTAGAAGATCAACTCTAAGTCTTCAATTTCATTTCACAAGGCATAAACCCACATTCTTCAAATTCATCAATTAAACTAGGGTTAGCCATGAAAAACATGTAATATCATTAATATATCATGATTCAGTACTAAAACAATCATAAACAAGTATTATCCACTCAATTGGCATCATATTCAACACTACCCACAAAAAAGGAAGAAACCCTAGCTAGAATTGGGAATTTTCTTCACAATTGGGGGAAATCTAGGGGGCTCTATGGATGGAAGAATCCATAGATGAATTAGCTAACATACCTTGGTTATAAAGCTCTCACAATAGCTTGCAACAATGGAGGAATTTGACCTAGCTTCCTTTTCTTCTTCTTCTTCACTTTCTAGAGAGAGGATTTTTTAGAGGGAATTGGGTCTCTTTTGTGAATCTAAAATAATGATTTAGAATCCTCTAATTAATGGTATAATAGCTTTATATAGGTGGCCTAATTACTAATAAAACGACCCTACTTAATAACTAATTAATTCTAGAACCTTTCCTTTACCCCTAACTTAAAAACTAAAAAACCAAATATGCCCCCACCCACGAGACCCCGACCCACGGACCGTGGGTGGGTCTACGGACCGTACTGGTCCTTCGTGGGTGGTGGTCTGGGCTCAACAAACAGTGGAAGTTGGGGCCTTGACCCATGACCCCTTCCAACGGGGTGTGGGTCCATCCACGATCCGTGGATGCCCTTCGTGGGTAGGCTGCCTAGGGACTATTTTTAGGGTCCTCCTCAAGGACCCCTTGGTTGGTCCTTGGGGAGTCGTACCTTGACGTTTAACCCCTAAAACCTTCATTCTAAGTTCGGGAAGTCATTTTCGATTTTAACCCTCATGTCAAACTCTAAAACCCTCACGTAAAGCTCTAGTTTAGTCTACTAGTTTTTCGGGTGTTACAATATCTCCCCCTTGGGAACATTCGTCTTCGAATTACGATTCTAAACACCTCTTAATGGAAACGAATATAGACTAGCAGCCCATCATGCATGCAACACATTTAAATGCACATAACTAAGGAGGAATTTCATCTCCAAGCTAAACATACTCAATGCAACAAAAGGAAGTAGGAACTACGTCTAACCACCCATGATGCAAGAAATGCTCATAACTAGTCATGTTCAAGGAGGAACTACCATCTCCTAGTCATAACATGCTCAACATACGCCCATTGAGCTCATATGCAATTTACTCTCAAAAAGCATTTATTCTAGGAGGAATCTCTCAACTCCAAACTAAAGCATCCTCATATATTCATCTCATGCAGTCAAATAGGAAACTCATACTCAATGCACTACAACATGAGGAAATAATCATATAAACTCATTTTCTTTCTAAAAACAAATTTTCATGAACATGCATCATATAAGGAAATCATGGCAACACATAAACACACAATAACCTTGTTATTTTAGGCACACTACTCTCCCTAGGGAGAAGGCCTATACCATCTCTTCTAAACATCATTAATGCTAAAAACAACTTCAAAGTCTAACATATCAAGTCATAAAAGACCAAACAATACCGGAACATAATGAAGCATGAAACACATACCGGTAGTCACACTAGGAGGTCACTCTTGACCATTCTTAGCTTGGAGAGCATAGAACCTATTTTTGCTTGGGAGCATTTGAATCCGGACCACTAAGAGAAGCTTTCTTAGCCTCTCTCCCTTTATCCCTAAGTATTGGACAATCTCTCATCTTGTGACCCTCATTACCACAACCGTAACAACCATCCTTGCCGGCTAGACACCAACCATAATGCTTCCTTCCACATATAGTGCAAGTAGGTTTAAGCAACACAGATTCACTATTACTTCCTCTTAGAGGCTTAGGGTTAGACACCCTCTCTTGGTTGGAAAGTTTTTGTTGGGTCCTAGGTTGACCATATCCATCGAAGCTATCATTGGAGAAATTCCCATCACCGGTTCTAGATCTTTTCACCTCCCTACATTTGTCTTGGATTTTCTCATCCTCCATTTGTTTGGAATACACCATGAGACGTGAGATATCCATATCATCATGAAGCATTGCCGAACGACATTTTTTTCTAACCAATCTAGACACACCCGTCAAGTACCTACTCATCATATCCCTTGAATCCGCCACCAAAGCCGGAGCATATTGGACAATTGAGTAAATTTTAGAGAATATTCTTGAACACTCATACCTCCTTGACGAAGGTTAATGAACTCCTCCACCTTAGCTTCCCTCAACTCTCGGGGAAAAAACCTATCAAGAAATGCTTTCTTAAACACCTCCCTATCTATGGAACCCGCTCCTACCGGCCTATTTCTCTTCAATTGAGTATACCAAACTTGAGCAACATCCTTTAATTGGTAAGCGGCTAGCTGCGCTTTCTCTACCGAAGTCACCCCCATGGCATCAATTATCTTATAAACTTCTTCTACAAATTATTGAGGATCTTCTCACGCTTTGGAACCAAGAAACATGGGAGGGTTCATTCTAGCAAAATCCCTCAATCTAGAAGCCGCGTAATTCACATTATTGTTCATAGGAGCAATCACCTCCCAATTGGCTTGAGTTGTAACAACATGAGCCAACAATTGGATAGTAGACCTAAACTCTACATGAGTCACATTCTAAACTACCGGATCAATTGGAGCTTGGGGAGGAGCTTGGGGAGGAACCTCATGATCCACATTTTCTTCATCATTCCTCCCAGCATTTGCCCTTGTAATAGCCATACCCTGAAAACCATAGGACTCAGATTAGGAGAAAGACCTAATAGAGCCAAACTCTATGGCACGACTTAGAGAATGAAGAACTGAAGTTTCCTAAACATCCAATATCCTCATATTCATAAATGTGGCGCGCTTCACACTTATGAACAAGACTCTACTAGATGTGGTTTTGAGACAATCCTAAAATCATTCTAAAACCTAGTGCTCTGATACCAAGTTTGTCACGACCCAGGGGTACACCCTAGATGTAACATGGCGTACTTGACCCCGAAGGCGTCTCATACAAGCACTTAGCATATCATAACATAAGAAAATAGAAAAGTACGGAAAATTTTAAAACTTTATCCATACAATCGAAGACTTTATAAAATGCAAGTGGAAGTTTTACTACACTTTGTCTCAAACCATCTAAACTTGACTTGAATAAAACTTTGGGATGCAGCCCATACAAAAGTCTAAAACATAAAGAAATGACATAAAGGAAATGGTGGCTTTATCCTCGATACTATGAGGAATCACCAAGTATTCAACTTCTTGATCCTTAGAAACCTATCCTCGAGAATGGACCTCAAATCACCAAACCCTACATTTGATTAGAATGTAGGCAAGAGTATGCGTTAGTACAAAAGTACTAAATATGATATCTAGCATAACATCATAAGAGCATATCAAAAAGGTTAGTCAACATGAGACATAAGCATAAGAGACAATAACATAGTCATAATCATAATCTCCAATATAAGCATCATATAAGCATAAGTCAACATAA
Organism: Solanum etuberosum; assembly: GCA_029582245.1. Lineage (NCBI taxonomy): Eukaryota > Viridiplantae > Streptophyta > Magnoliopsida > Solanales > Solanaceae > Solanum > Solanum etuberosum. The sequence continues at coordinate 118,052 of JAJONR010000510.1, forward strand.
TGCATAATTCTTGAGCATAAGAGATACCTCATGTTCATGGCATAGTCTACACTTAGACCTTCATATCATACGAGCACTACACTCTTAAGTAACCTCAAAGCATGCTTGTGTAATGCATGAATGGCAGCCCATAATACCATTCACACTAAGCATGCCCTTGGAGTCACAATGTTCATACTTACCATCTATTGGTCTCATTCATTACCTACTTCATATAGACAAGGAAACTATAACCTTTAGTGAACATATCATGGAAGGAAACTATAGCAACAATCCATCAAATATATATCATATAAGAGAAACAAATTGTAGGTAACCATAAGTCATACTTGTGCAATGCATGGATAAGACCCCATAATCCTATTATACTAAGTACTCCTTTAGGTCATCATACTCATACTTCTTGGTTGGAGACTAGTCCCCTGTTTTAAAACCCTAAAACACTAGGCAAGTTAGCTAGTGGATCCAACTTTGCTACTAGAAACCCAAAACTCCACTAGGTGAAGGCTTCCATCTCATGAGACATACTTTGGGAAATCCGGACTCTTCTAGGTGAGAGTTCCCATTTTAAAGGCCCAAACTCAACTAGGTGGGAACTTCCATCTCATTTCAATATCCACTCGGTGCTAGGCCTAAATCCCACATGATAATTATTAAGTCTCTACTAGGACTCAAAATTCTTGGAAGGATTTCCCTGACAGTCAATCCGCGTTAATTCACTAAATAACTCTTTAGACCATGCGTGAGCAACTATCACCATCCATGATCTAGATATAAAGGCTCTTTAGCCATTGGTTCAATTAGGTGAGAAAGCCTGTCAATCCTAGAGCCATTACTATGTGAAAATATCTTTCACATTAAGTTCATTATGAGTTCATGAGAATTACCTTCCAATCAGCCCACAACAACAACCTAATCACTAACACTTCACTCTCAAAGTGTTCATAAGGCATGTACATAGATTCATACAAACATGCATCATATCATATTTTTCCCTCTTTGGGTCAAAGCTCATATCAAATTAACATATCTATAATTACTACATTAGACATGGATAACAACATAACTCAAGTGATTTCATGAATTCATACAATCTATAATTCATAAGGTTAACTAGGTAGGTAAAGGTCTTCCACCATAATTCTAGCCATTAGTTTTCTATTCCCATATAGACTTTTACTCTCAAGCCTTAACATGCATAATTCATCTTATTAACCTTACCTTCAAACCTTAAGTAAACTAGGGTTAGCCACTAACATTTCACTTCACAAGGCATAAACCCACATTCTTCAAATTCATTAAGTAAACTAGGGTTAGCCATGGAAAATATGTAATATCATCAATATATCATGATTCAATACTAAAACAATCATAAACAAGTATTAATCACTCAATTGGAATCATACTCAATATTACCCACAATATAGGAAGAAACCCTAGCTAGAATTGGGGATTTTCTTCACAATTGGGGGAAATCTAGAGGGCTCTATGGATGGAAAAATCCATAGATGAATAAGCTAACATACATTGGTTATAAAGCCCTCACAATAACTTGCAACAATTGAGGATTTTAACCTAGCTTCCTTCTCTTCTTCTTCTTCAGTTTCTAGAGAGAGGATTTTTGAGAGGGAATTGGGTCTCTTTTGTGAATCTAAATTAATGATTTGGATTCCTCTAATTAATGGTCTAATAGCTTTATATAGGTGGCCTAATACTAATAAAACAACCCTACTTAATAAGTAATTAATTCTAGAACCTTCCCTTAACCCCTAACTTAAAAATAAAAAAACCAAAACTGCCCCCACCCACGAGTCCCCGACCCACGGACCGTGTGTGGGTCTACGGACTGTACTGGTCCTTCGTGGGTGGTGGTCTGGGGCTCCAAAAACAGGGGAAGTTGGGGCCTTGACCCACGACCCCTTCCCAAGGGGCGTGGGTCCATCCACGATCCGTGGATGCCCTTCGTGGGTAGGCTGCCTAGGGACTGTTTTAGGGCTATTTTTAGGGTCCTCCTCAAGGACCCCTTGGTTTGTCCTTGGGGAGTCGTACCTTGACGTTTATCCCCTAAAACCTTCATTCTAAGTTCAGGAAGTCATTTTACAATTTTAACCCTCATGTCAAACTCCAAAACCTTTACGTAAAGCTCTAGTTTAGTCTACTAGTTTTTCGGGTGTTACATACAATAATCAATAAAACAGGGGATTAGACAAGTAGGAAGGGATTCTCGAGATGTGATCGATTATAAGCTAATTTCACTATGTGGGTAATTGGAGCTTAATAATAAAGTATTTAATCACTATGTGTAGGCTAGACTATAGGCACAATAGTTTTCTCTCGAACAACTATTACGGTTCAGGCGAGTTCTCTCGAACCTCGATAAGCTTGACACTACAAAAAATCCCAAAACCTTAATTTATCTACTCTCTCGAGCTAGGTAGGTAGGAAAGAGTTTAGATTCACTCTCTCGAGCTGAACCCATAACAACCCACACACTACAATCATCAATCGATAACCTTAGTTTTAGAACTTCTCTCTCGAGCAAGCCCAAAACACCAAGCTAAAATTGTATTTGCAGCTACAATTCATAAATTACTACTCAGCTATCGATCAAACCCACATTAAAACAACATTTAAATCATTAAGAAACGATACCCATAAGCTAATTACACAAATAATCACATAATCACACCCCAAGAATTGGGGTTTTAGCCAAGCATCATAAAAAGATAGAAATTAATACCAAAAACATTCTCCATGATCTGGGTATTGCAATCAAAATCTTTAAAATGATCCAAAAGGCTAAAAATCAAAGACCCACTTCGAATCTACTTGAAAAACCCTTCAAAGTTGTTTGAAAAATACTAAGAAAACTCTCTAATAAATGGAAGAAAACTAAAACTGCACTTCAATAATAAAAATCGGATCCTTTGAATTATTTTAGAATTCAATATATAGTTTTCCAAATTTCACCTGCAAGAACCATTAGGCGAGGTAAGTCGAGCGTCGCCGACCAGGTTGGCAACGCGCTAATCACTCCATATCATCGCAGATCTTCCTTGGCTTTTAGTCCTCAAGGTTCTGTGACATTAGGCGATCCAGAATGTGTCGCTGATCCAGTCGGTGGTCCGCCGAATGTTCAAATCCATCGCCGAATTGGCTTTCTCCCAGGGCTGGCAATCTGGAAATTTAGGCCAGCTGAAGTGCCACTCGGTGAGTCGTCGAGTGGCATAGGCGATTCTCAGCTTTTGTTATCTTCAGCCTTTTTCATTTTTTTAGATCCTTTTCGCCCTGTAATGTCCTTGCCTTGCTTCTTTTACCTTCTTTGCTGCAAATCCATATTTTAACATCAGTATGGAGCATAAATTAGGCATTTGAGGACAATAAACTATCAAAACAAAGCCCTAAATGAGTCAAAATCTCAGAATCATCAGTACTCGGCTCCACAATCACATCATATGACACAGGTACTCGCCTACACATCATTTCATAAGGAGCATGTGTACTCGCCTCCATGTTCATTTATCATAGTAAGAACGTGGGGAATCACCTCTTGTTCAATTCTAAGGAGGATGGGAATCACCTCATATCCTTCTCATATGGAGGTCAAGGGTAATCACCTATAGCCTCATCAATTACAGAATCTTTTAGTCTAGATTCATTTTAGGTGAGAAATATTTTTAACCTACAATCATTCATGTGAGAAAACCTTTCACATTAATACATTCATACTTAAGCAATTCATGTGGGAAGTATCCCTTCCACAACAATAACATCAATTACCAACAATTCATATCATAAGCTTTACTCCCAAAGCCCTAGATCTCATGATCATAAACTATGCTTTATTCTCAAACAATTCTAATCATAAGTAATCAATCCTATAAGGATAAGCCTAAACCCACAAAGTTTTCCTTCATGGCATCAATTTAACTATATCAATTCTAGGTTATAATCATGGAGTAGGCATGGGTACATGTAAATTCATCCTAAAAACGTGTAATTCTATCAATTCAATCATAAACAATCATAATTCACTCAATTGGATTAACATTCATCATAACCAACTACATTGGAAGAAACCCTAACTAGAATTGGGGAATTCTAGGGGACTCCAAGGATGGAAGGAATCCATGGATCAAAAACCATCATACCTTGATTACAAAGCCCTCACAAGCTTGAAGATTAGAGACTTGAACTTGACCTAGTTTCAATTTCTTCCTTCTTCTTCAATTTTCTAGAGAGAGAATATTTGATAGGAGTTTTGGGTTTTCTTTTGGATTTTGAGATAATGAATTTAATGGGGGAATTTAGGGGTTAAAATTACTTATATAGGTGTTCTAGACTTGCACAAAATGACACCATATTGATTTAATTAAAACCGGAAAAGACCTATATGCCCCTAAAATAACTGTCAGCTTTTGACCCATGTAACCCCGATCGACAGACCGTGGATGGACCTAAGGTCCGTCTTTGTCAGCCATCGTCCATTGTCAGAGACTTTGGCCCTGAACTATAGACCCCTGGACTATGGATCGTGGACCCACCTACGGTCTGTGGGTCCAGTCGTGGAACTGGTATTGAGAACTTGGGTGGCCCTCTCCATGGACCTACCTACGGTCTGTGGTCCAACCCACGAACCATGGTTAGCCACTGTGGATTGCACTTGGAACCTGCTGAAAAGCTGTTTTGTTCCCTCTTTTGAATCTGGGGTGTTATATAAAATGTCTAAATTAATAAGTTTATGTACAACAGAAGACTTCACGGAGAACACTGAATCTGTTATAGTTACTTGATGTATCTCATTAGAAGTAACATCGTAATGGTTTAAAAGAGAGAATATAATGGTAAGATCAAAGTTTTTCTGGTTCATGATGTAGTGCTTCACTTTTGCTTGGAGAAAATTAAAGAAGAAAAACTTATGTTTCCAGTGAAGGGTTACGATAGCCAGTTTCAACCTTGAGTTTTGATCACTTACCTGATTTTTTAAGGACTTGTCTTCTTAATACGGGGATGTTTCCTAAGAACACAAGAATTCCAGTGTCTAAATTGATATGTTTATGTATAACGGAAGACTTCGTGGAGAACACTGAATCTGATGTAGTTACTTGATGTATCTCATTATGAGTAACATCTTAATGGTTTCAAAGAGAGAATATAATGGTAAGGTCAAAGTTTGTCAGGTTCATGATGTAGTGCTTAACTTTTGCTTTTAGAAGATTAGAGAAGAAAAGTTTATGCTACTAGTACACGGTCACGATAGCCAGTTTCAACCTTTGGATTGGAAGGCAAGTCGAGTGAGCTTCAGTTTTAATAAAGTGCTTTCCGAGTTTGCATCTCTAGACTCCAAAACACAGAAGCCTTTCTGCCAACATTTGAGGTCACTTCTAACGACTAATTGAGGAAAATGTATTGATGGGATTCCTTTCTGTAAGATTAGTGAATTGCAACTTCTTAAAGACTTGGATTTGAGTTCTTATAGAATATATCATTTGTCGTTACCTACATTCAAACAAGTAAATCACCTAAAGTACCTCGTAGTTTGGGTAAATAAAATCTATTTTCATCCAGAATCACATATGCCCGATCTAGACACTTTAATTGTCAAGACTGATGAGAATATAGTACTGTTACCAGCCTTTTTTGGGAAATGAAAAAATTAAGGCATGTTGAGATTACTTTGGCTGAGTTTGGTAAGCTCTTACTAGTAAGAAGTTGTTCCCGAGCCAGGATTCCACGTGTTCCTAGCCGGGCCTAAATGGATGAATGAACAACAACGCCCGGGTAGAATTCAAGAGATATCCTCTAAATTGGAAAATTTAAGGATATTAAGGAATGTTTTAGTTAATAGGGTTGATGTGTTATTAGAAAAATGTCCTAATCTTCAAGAACTTCATTTCACTTTCGATAACGATAAAGATTTTGCAGAGACTTTTGGTCCAAAATTGGAGAATATTACCCAGCTTTAAATACTTCCTCTTTCCTTTTGGGGAGGGCGGCACATTCTATCTCGGTTTTAGTGGCCTTAAAATTTAAACAAATTGGTACTATTGATTACTCTTATAGAAAGCGCGATTCCCTTCAAATTTTAAAAAAATTGTGCTATAAGATCTAAATTGTAGTGAACTAAAAGAGTGGGGCCTTGGAGATATTACTTTCCATAAGCTTAAGTTTTTGAAACCGGTGTACTTAGATATCTCAAAGAGTGGGATGCCTCGGAGGAATCCTTTCCCTTACTTGAAACACTTGTTGTAAAATGGTGTGACAATCTCGATATGTTCAATGTAGAGTAGGTGGGGAAGGAATATAAGGCAGCTATGAATCAAGTATGTGCCTGTCAATAATGGTATTGTTTCAATTTTTTTCTATTCAATTCTTGCTTTTGCTTTATAGAACTCTCAAACTCTCGAGGATTTGTTTGAATTTGACAACTGCATCAAAAGCAGAGTTGTACCGATTACTACGTTTGTTTTGATTGATCAACTGTTTTTTGTATGATTGGAGACCAATATATATCAGATGGTATTTCTCTATGATTTCTTGTTGCCTTTTGTATCATTGTCAAAATCATTTATTTCATTTTTGTATTTGTAATTTGTGTTTGTTTTCCTCTTGTGAATTTCTATAATCCCATCATCTTACATCTTATCTGCAGCGCCTGGAAAATTCAACCAAAGATATATATGTACAAAAGTTATTTTCTGGTTGAATGCAAGAACACCTATCAATCTTAAGATGCCAATGAAAGTAAATGTATACACTGAAAATCATACTTTTCAAGAGACTAGATGGAAAAGTTTACGAGTTGGTGATCTTATTAAGGTGTACGAGGATGAATATTTCCCCATTTATTTGCTTTGGCTTTCTTCAAGCTACGAGGATGGGATATGTTATGTTGAAACCTCAAATCATGATGGAGAAACTAACCTTAAGCTGAAGCATGCATTAAATAGACTAACTTTGACGGAGATAATGTTCATTTCAAAATTTTAAAGTTGTTGTTAAGTGTGAAGACACCAATGAAGATCTTTATTCATTCATTGGAACTCTATATTATGATAAACAAAAGAACCATCTTTAAGTGTAGCAGATAGTTCTGCGAGGTTCCAAGCCACAGAATACTGATTATGTTTATGGTGTGGTCATTTTTACTGGTCATGACACAAAAGTCATGCGGAATTCTATATATCCTGCTTGTAAGAGGAGTGGAATTGAGAAAAGGATGGGTAAAATAATATATGTTCTTTTTGGGACCTTGATTACAATAACTTTTATTGGATCTATCTTTTTCGAAATTGAAACTAAAAATGACATTTCTAGTGGGAAACTAAAAAGGTGGTATCTTCGAACTGAAAAGACAAGTGTGTTTTATGATCCCAAAAGAGCTTCACTGGTTGCATTTTTGCATTTCCTGACAACCCTTGTGTTGTATGGGTACTTGATTCCTTTTTCTCTTTACGTTTCTATTGAAATTGTGAAAGTTTTAAAGAGCATATTAGTAACACTTCATATTCGAGAAAGGCCTAATAATGGGTAATAGGGAAGAACTCACAGGCCAACACCTGGACCATGGACCCTCCTCAAAGCCCTAGATGGGCCGTGAAGGGGACTATGGTCCGTGTGGTGGCCCGTGGCAAGTCACCTACGACATGTTGAGCCGGGACCCCTCCCACAAGGGCCTTAACAGCTCATGGAGAGGCAGACGGCTAGTTATGATGCCCGTATGAGGGAAGAAGTACCTACCCCAAAGTTAGCCTCCTCCCACGAATCCCTAGACGGGTCGTGAAGAGGAAAATGACCAGTTAAGGTGGTTGTAAAGGGGAAAAGCAGCAGTGGGCCTCTCCCTAGGCCACTGGTGAAGGACCACCACTTCCACAATAGCTCGTGAGGTCCTTGACGGCTCGTGAAGGCCACTGTCCGGTGGTTGCGTCAGCTTTAAGTTATGGGCTTTTGGGTCTTATCCTAATTAATCTATCCTAACACTATGTTATTTTACCCTTACCTAGAAGTCCTATATTAGTGTTTTTAACCCCAAATTTACCCAATTGAAATAATTCTCTCAATTTCCTAAAAGAATAACAAGTCGTCCTCTCCAAAATATTTCTCTCTCTATAAAGCCTAAAGAAGAAGGAGTCAAGCTAGGGTTTCAAGTTAAGCCTCCAATGCCACCATTGAAGGCAAGCTCTTGGTATTGAAGTATGATAGTTTTCATCCATGGAGCCCTTTCCTCCATAGAGTACCCAAATTCTCCAATTTACAAAGTTAGAATTTTCCAATTGAGTTAGGGTTTACTTCCATGTCATAGGTTCCTTTAAATATTGATTTATTTGATTGTATTATGATCTATCAAACATGAATTGAGATAATAACTTAATTTTATTATAAATTCCCATGAACCCATGTCTAACCCATGTTTTCTAGATATTGATGATTGAAAGTAGGTTTTGAACTATTAAAGGTGAATTATGGAATTGCGCATTGTAACACCCCGGATAAGAGGAAGGGCAGAATACCATTTCTAGAAGTTGGAGGTGCCAATCCACACAGGCCACCCATGGCCCGTGGATGGAACCATGGACCGTAGGTGTGGTCCATGGTTGACACACTGGCACTGCCCAGAAAAGGGTCAGAACCACGGCCAAACCAACGGACCGTTGGGGGAACCACGGTCCGTGGTTGAGGCCCGTAGTCCAAGACCCTCAGGTGGAAGTTCCAGACCACCATCGACGGCCGTGCAGGACGGTCCGTCGTCCTGACCACGGTCCGTCAGTGGGGTCTCGTAGGTCATGGGCTGGCAGTTAAGTTTCAAGGGTAGTTGGGTCTTTTCCTAATTAATTGGTTCCTATACTACGTCATTTTACACTTCACTAAGACCCCTATATAAGTATTTTCAACCCCCAAACTACCCCATTCACTTCATTCTTCCAAAAATTACCAAAGAAAAACTCTCCCAAATATTTCTCTCTCTAGAAACTTGAAGAAGAAGAAGGATTCAACCAAGGATTTCAAGTCAACTCTCAATTCCTCCATTGAAGGCTAGCATTTGGATTCAAGATATGATAGTTTTCATTCATGGATTCCTCCAATTCATCGAGTTCCCAAATTCCTCTATTTCTAAAGGTAGAATTTCCCAATTGAGTTAGGGTTTACTTCAATTATCATGGGTTCTTTTCATTATTAATTTAAATGATTGAATTATGATCTCTTATGCACGAATTGATGAAATACTATGATTTCCCCATGAAACCATGTAATCCCCATGTTTTCAAGTTATGAATCATATGATGTGGGATTTTGATTATAAAGCAAGAGTTTTATAAAATTATGCATGTTCTTATGAATTTTATGGAAAAAATTTATGGGTGATTTGAGAGTGAAGTATCAACGATGATGATGTTGTTGTTGTTGTGTTGTTGAAAGGAATTTTCTCACATACACACCTATGCATGATTGTGAAAGGTATTCTCACATAATAAGGGTTCTTAGGGTTGAAAGGCATCCTCACCTAAAATGAACCAATGCTAAGAAGCTATTCTAATTATAAGGACAAGATGTGATTACCCATATTCCTTTATGAGCTAGTATGAAAAGATCATGGACGGTGAAAGGTTTTCTCACCCATGGTCTAAGAAGCTATCCTATGATAAGACAAGGGGCGACTACCCATGTATTTTAAAGATAAGATAAGTCAAGACTTAATAACTACTCCGTGGAAATTTATCCTTAGCACCGAGAGGATTTTTAGATGGAAGCTCTCCCGAGTTGAGGCTGAGTTTCTAGAGGCAATCTCCTTATCCCTTACCAATGTGCCCCTATATGATAATTGTCTAGATAGACATTATCTAGTGGATCCACCAAAGCTAGAAGTTCATGTTTCTACATTGGCAAGTAGGACAACCCTTTTCGGTGTGGAAGACACTGGGGGATCATGTTATAGCTCACATGGTCTTTATGTCGGTTAAGGCTCATTTTCATAATAATAATGAACTAAGGTTACTTCAAGAAGTATCTCACATGTGTTCAAAGATGATGTTCACTTGCATTGATCATGGTTTTATGACTTATGGTTTCTAACTCTCAAAATACATGTTTTAGCTTGATCATTGCGTACTTATAAAAATGTCTCTTTTTAGCATGATTTTAAATGTTTTATGCATTGCTATCATACATGGTTCATTGTTTTGTACTAACACATACTCTTTCCTACATTTCCCCAAATGTAGGGTCCGACAGTCAGGGTTCTCAGTTTCGTGGCTAGAGGTTGATTCGAGAGATTTCGAGCTTTAGTGCGGCCTCATGTTTCGAGGACCAAGCCTTTATTTCATTATGTCTTTTCATTTTAGTTTTGAACTTGATGTACGGGTTACGTCCCAATTTCTTCTTATGTATTAGATGGCTTTGAGACAAGTGTTTAGACTTCCGCTTCGTTTTTATAAAATTTTGGACTTGAAATGTTGTTCCTTATCTCTTTTGCTTCTATTTCTTATGTTATGAATGTTAAGTGGCTTGTATGGGGCCACTCGGGGGTTCTATATGCCATGTTATATCTAGGGTGTACCCTTGGGTTGTGACATGCATGTTCTTATGAATTTGATGAGATATGATGTAGATTGCTTTGAGAGTAAAAGCATATATGTTTTTATTGTAGTTAAGTCTTATGAAATAGTTGTTCACATAACTACCTCATGCATGAATGTGAAAGGTTTTCTCACATAAAGGATTCTAAGGTTGAAAGTTCTTCTCACCTAAAATAATTCAAAGCTAAGGAGTTATTCTAATGAAACCTAGGTTGGAGTGATTACATAATTGTACCTTACCATGGATGACATATGACTTAGCTTGGATTGTAAATATGACGTGCCCTTCCATGGATAATAAATACAAGTTATGAAAATTACTATTTCATTGGATTTACGCTTAGCACCGAGAGGATATTTAGATGGGAGTTTTCCCGTTAGTAGAGGTCGGGTTTCTAGTAGGAATCTCGTTATCCCATACCTATAAGCCCCCTAGGATGTTTGTCTTAGATAGACATTAGCTAGAAGTTCATGGTCTTACCTTTGCAAGTGGGACACCCCTTTTTGGTGTGGGGCAGACACCAGATTCCGTGTTGATAGCTCACATGATCTTATATGTTGGTTAAAGGTAAATCTTCCACAATAATGAACTAAGGTTACTTCCATAAGTATTTCACATGTGTTCTAAGATGATGTTATTTCTGTTAAACATGTTTTATGACTTATGTCTTCTAAACCCTTTATATATCATGTTTTAGCTTGGTCATTCCATCCCATGAAGATATCTCTTTTAAGCATGTTTTGAAAAAGTTTTCTGCATGGTGATCATACTTGGTACATGTTTGCCCTAATGCATACTCTTGCCTACATTTCTCCCAAATGTAGGGTCCGACATTATAGATTCACACTTCTGTAGCTAGGGATCTCATATAGAAGATTGAAGATTGGCTTTGACACAATGTTTAGACTTCCGCCTTACTCTATAATACTTTTATATGTTTAAATTGTCTTTAAAGCATTTTATTTTATTGTACTGTATGATGAATGCTTAGTGGCTTGTATGGGACCTCTGGAGGTCTTATACACCATGTTATGCCTAGGGGCTACCTTGGTTTGTGACGATTTTCATCAATCAAGATAGGGAGATTTACTACGAGGAAACAGATAAGTCAGCTCATGCAAGAAAATCTAACCTGAATAAGGAACTTGGGCAGGTTCACACTATACTCTCTCACAATACAGGCACCTTAACATGAAACTCCATAGAGTTTGTTAAATGTTTCATAGCAGGTGTTGTGAAAGAGGTATAGAGGGACTTGGAAAAGCAAAAAAAAGATGGAGCATAGGACGTAGGTGATACTTCTAATGACATGAAGGAATCAAGTAACCCCTCTATTTACTCGGAGAAATCTATTAAAGTATTCAACTTCAATAATGAGCATATAATGAATGGTCAATGGGTCCACGAGCCTCATTGAGACTTGATACAAAAAAATTTAGAGTGCTCACAATTTGTCATACTGTTATTGTTGACGTGAACAAAAAACAGGTGAGATCTCCGATGAAGCAGACTCACCAGATGAAGCTGCTTTTATCCATGCAGCAAGGGAACTTGGTTTTCAGTTCGGTTTGTTTGATATTATCTTTCTCGAGAAGTTGAAAATGTTTTTTTACAAAAAAATTTAACATCATCTAAAACCAAGCATCAAAAGTGTCATCTTTAGATGAAAGATCACATGTTATGGGAGTAGAGAGGTCCTTAGTCTTGAGGAAAAACAATCAGACTTGCACGTAAAGGGGCATGTTTAATACCTAATATAAATAAATGAAAAGTTTCACCTTCCAAAGAACTTAAGCTTCCTTGAGAGATAAGAAATATTTTATGTTTTTAAATGAAGTGATCACATAATTCAACAACAATTATTTTGTAAATATCCAAACTGGGATGTTATCCTCTTCCTCACCCTTATCCCCTAATATTGTCGAGTCAGATACTTATTCTCCAACAGAAAAGCATGATTCACTGTTTCTATAGACCTTCTTTTATACTGAGATCAAATGAGATATGAATAATATGCTGCAATTGTTTTAACTCTACGTTTCTTCAGTTTAAAAAAAATAATATGCTGCAATGACCTTTTCAAGTTATATAAGGGCATCATCAATTCTTTAACTATCAATTGGTTATGGATTTATTTATACCCTTTTCCTTTATTAGTTTCATCGCTTTTTACATGATGTGGTCTATATTTCAGATCGTATTAGCTCCTTTATGTCTTAGAGTTCAGTGGTTCACATAAGAGAATGTCTGTAATTGTAAAAAATGATGAGAACCAGTTGTTGCTCCTTTGCAAAGGTGCAGACATGTATGTATCTCATTGTACTTCCCTTGGGTTTGTTTACTTTTTCTTATCAAATGTACCGTTCAAATCCTCTAATTCTATTTAATTTAGACTGATATCTTCTTGCTCGTAATATTTCCTTTTGTTAGTGTGATTTTCGAAGAGCTTCCAAAAGATAGGCAGGTCTTTGAGGGTATAACAAGGGACCATCTTAAACAATATGTTGAAGCAGGATTGTGAACTCTTGTTGCAGCTTACCGTGAGCTTGTTAGAGGTGGATACCTTTCCTCTAGTTGTCACAACCCAGGGGTACCCCCTAGATGTTACAAGGCGTATACGACCCCGAGAGGCCTCATACAAGCCACTTAGCATATCATAATATAAAGTAATAGAAAATGCTGCGAAAAATTTAAAACATTTCAATACAATCAAAGTCTTTATAAAACGAGCGGATGTCTAATACACTTGTCTCAAACCATCTAAACAACATGAATAAAGTCTTGGGTCACAGCCCATACAATAGTCCAAGAAATAAAATGAAGGACATAAAAGAGAGGGGTGATCACATCCTCGAACACAATGAGGACTCACCAAATCTTCAATTCCTTGATCAACAATGAATCTAGCCACGAGTGTGAGAATCTATGTCGTCGGACCCTACATTTGATAAGAATGTAGGCAAGAGTATGTGTTAGTACAATCATGTACTAAATATGATAGCTAGCATAAACAACATTAACATAATGGTTAGTCAATACAAACAATAAGCATAATCAATGCACATAAATCATCATCGAAATAAAAAAGGAGTACTTCTCAAGTAACCTTACTTAACCTTAGTCTAGACTTGGGTCATCCGCTTCTAGTTAACTTATCTCATGGAAGGCATATCAAGCAACAATCCAAGCTATTAATTTATCTCAACATTATTCACATTATTCATACCTACTTTTAAATACACAGGGATTCACCTCTTTGCCTAGCTTATAAAGGCTAATGGGTATTCGCCTCTTGCCTTACTTATAAAGGCTAATGGATATTCGCCTCTTGCCATACTTACTTTTAGATCACAGGTACTCGCCTCCACAATTTTATCATATGACATGGGTACTCGCCTCCACATCATTTCATAGGGAGCATAGGTACTCGCCTCCATGTCCATTCACCATAGTAAGAACGTGGGGAATCGCCTCTTGTTAAATTCTACGGAGTATGGGAATCACCTCATATCCTTTCACATGGAGGTCAAGGGTAATCACCTCTATCCTCATCAATTACATAATCTTTTAGTCTAGATTCATTTTAGGTGAGAAATCCTTTCAACCTAGAATCATTCATGTGAGAAAACCTTTCACATTCATTCATTCATAATTAGCAATTCATGTGGGAAGTATCCTTTCCACAATAATAACATCAATTACCAACAATTCATATCATAAGCTTTAATCTTAAGCCCTACATATCATGATCATCATCAATGCTTTATTCTCAAGCAATTCTAATAAGAATCCATCAATCCTATAAGGACAAGGCTAAACCCACAAAGTTTTCCTTCATGACATCAACCCAATTATATCAATTCTAGGTTAGAATCATGGAATAGGCATGGGTACATGTAATTTCACCCTAAAAACACGTAATTCTACCAATTCTATCATAAACAATCACAATCCACTCAATTGGATCAACATTCATCATAACCCATAATATTGGACGAAACCCTAACTAGAAATAGGGAATACTTCATCAATTTGGGGAATTCTAGGAGACTCCATGGATGAAAAGCTATCATACCTTTATTAAAAAGTCCTCACAAGCTTGAAGATTGGAGACTTGAACTTGACCTAGCTTCAATTTCATCCTTCTTCTTCCAACTTCTAGAGAGAGAATTTATTTAGAGGAGTTTTGTGTTTACTTTTGAGATTTGTGAGAATGACTTGAATGGGGGATTTTGGGGGTTAAAAATACTTATATATGTGTTTTAGACTTACGCAAAACGACACCAGTTCAATTTAATTAAAACCGAAAAAGACCCTTGTGTCCCCAAAATAACCGTTCAGGCCTGACCAACAAGACTACGATCGACGGACCGTGGATGGACCTACGGTCCGTCCTGGTAAAGCGTGGTCTTGACAGATATTTCTGGCAACCTACAGAACCCCTAGCCACGAGCCGTGGACCCATCCACGAGGCGTGAGTCCTGGCATGGTTCACTGCCTTGGGCAGTTTTCCTGAGGTGCCCAACCACGGACCCACCTACGGTCCGTGGTTGGCCACCGTGGATGGCACCTGGAACTTGCTAAAAAGCTACCATTTCCCTTGTTTCGAATCCGGGGTGTTACATTATCTCCCCCTTGGGATCATTCGTCCTCGAATGAGATTCTAAGCACGTTTTCCAATGAAAAGAATAAAGATTAGCAGCCCATCATGCATGCAACTCATCAAAATGCACACTACCAAGGAGGAACTTCGTCTTCAAGCTAAACATACTCAATGCACCATAAGGGAGTGGGAACTACATCTAACAACCCAATATGCATGAAATTTTAAGATTTCTTATATTCAAGGAGGAACTACCTTCTCCAACTAAAAAACATACTCAACACAATCTCATGGAGCTCATATACAATTCAATCTCAAAAAGCATATCTAAAACGTGCTCATCAATTCCTCTCATGAAGTCTATGGCAACTCATACTCAATGCACTTACAACATAAGGAAAACAAATCACATAAGTCATTTCTTTCAAAACTTAAAGCTCTTTTCATGAACATGCATATAAAGAAATCATGAAAACTCATAAACACACATGACTTCTAAATATAGAATAAAACAAGTGGAAATTCATTACCTCAAGCTAAAATAGGAGAAGAAGAAAAAAATGAGGATATCGGGACTTCATATCGGCCTCGGCCTCCCAAGTAGCACCCTCAACTAGGTGGTTTCTCCACAATACCTTAACGGAGGCTATTTCCTTGTTTCTCAACTTCTTTACTTGCCGGTCCAAACTCTCAACCGAAACTTCCTCAAATGAAAGGCTCCCATCAACTCCCAATACTTCAAGGGAAACTATGGATGTCGGATCGCCAACACACTTCTTAAGCATAGACATGGAAAATGGGATGCACGGTCGCCAACTCATTTGGCAATTCTAACTCATAACCAACCCTACCGACACGCCTCAAAATCTTATATGGGCCTACATATCGGGGACTAAGCTTCCCCTTCTTGTCAAACCTCATCACACCCTTCATGTGTGAGATATTCAAGTAAACCCAATCGTTAACTTCAAACTCTAGATCCCTTCTTCTCACATCAACATAGGACTTTTGTCGGTTTTGGGCCGTTCTCAATCTCTCTCTAACGAGCCAGACTTTCTTCCTTGCCTCACGAACTAATTTGGATCCGATCAAGGAAACTTCACTCACTTCAAACCACCCTATAGGAGACCTACACCTCTTATCATAAAGAGCTTTAAAGGGGGCCATACCAATACTAGAACTGTAGCTATTATTATAGGCGAACTCTATCAATGGCAAGTGATCATCCTAACTTCCCTTTAAATCGATGACATATGCTCTGAAGATATCCTCTAAAGTTTGGATTGTTCGCTCCGCTTGCCCAACGGTTTGTGGGTGAAAAGTCATACTAAGCTTCACTTTTGTGCCAAGACCATTTTGGAATGATTTCCAAAACTGAGAAGTAAATTGAGTACCTCTATCGGAGATAATGGACAATGGCACACCATGCAATCTGACCATTTCCCTCAAATACAATTTGGCATAGTTTTCCACCACGCAAGAAACCTTGACGGGAATGAAATGAGCTGATTTCGTCATTCGGTCTACTATAACCCAAATCGAATCATATTGGCGCCGAGTACTTGGCAACCCTACTATAAAGTCCATATTCAAATCTTCTCACTTCCAAGTAGGAATGCTAATATCTTGGGCTAGACCTCCCGATTTCTGATGCTCAACCTTCACTTGTTGGTAATTTGGACACTTAGCCATAAATCCCACAATATCCTTCTTCATCCCATTCCACCAATTGACTTCCCGTAAGTCACGGTACATCTTTGTGGCTCCCGGGTGAATAGTATACAAGAACTATGGGCTTTCACCAAAATTCGTTCCTTTAAGTCATCAACATTTGGATCACATAAACAACCTTGGTATCTAAGCACTCCATCTCCCCTTTGGGAGAAAGGCTCAATGAACTTCTTCAATACCGCTTCTTTCAATTCTACTAAAATTGGGTCTAGACATTGCTTAGCTTTCACATCACTCACAAAGATGATTCGGAAGAATTATGAACCATGACACCACCCTTGGTAGAGTCTACTAATCGAAGACCCAATCAGGACAATCTATGTACATCTTATACCAATTCCTTCTTATCTTCATCAATGTGAGCAACACTACCAATCGACAACTTACTAAGAGCATCCGCTACTACATGGGCCTTTCCGCGGTGATAAAAGACACTCATGTCATAATCCTTCAATAACTCAAACCACCTTCTTTGGTGAAGATTCAAATCCTATTGATTAAACACATATTGCAAGATCGTGTGATCGGTAAACACATCAACATGAACTCCATACAAATAATGTCCCCAAATTTTTAGAGAAAATACAACCGCCGCTAACTCAAGGTCATGAGTAGGATAATTTTTCTCATGAACTCTAAGTTGCCTTGAGGCATAAGCAATAACTTTTCATTTTTGCATTAGCACACACCCTAGTCCAATTCTCAAGGCATCACAATAAACCACAAAACTATCCGCTCCTTCCGGTAAGGTCAACACCGGAGGGGAAGTAAGGCTATCTTTCAACTCTTGGAAACTTTTCTCACACGCTTTTGACCATATGAACTTAGCCTTCTTTTGAGTCAAGGCCGTCAAATGAGAGGCAATTGAAGATAAACCTTCAACAAAGCTTCTCTAATAACCGGCCAAACCTAAAAAGTTTCTAATGTCCGAACGAGTTAGAGGTCTGGGCCAACTCTTGACCGCATCCATTTTTTTAGGATCTACCTCAATACCCTTGGTTGACACAATGTGACAAAGAAAAGCTACGGACCTTAACCAAAATTCACATTTGCTAAAGTTTGGAAAGTGTTGTTGGTCTTTAAGGATTTGCAATACGATCCTCAAATGATCAATATGCTCATTCTCACTTCTTGAGTAGATCAAAATATCATTGATAAACACGATCACAAACATGTCAAGATATTGTCTAAATACTCTATTAATCAAGTCCATAAACGCCTCTGGAGCGTTAGTCAAACCAAACGACATTACTAGAAACTCATAATGACCAGATCGGGTTCGGAAAGCCGTGTTTAGAATATCTTCTTCATTCACCCTCAATTGGTGATAATCCAATCGGAGATCAATCTTAGAGAAATAACTTTCCCCTTGAAGTTGATCAAACAAATCATCAATTCTTGGGAGAGGATACTTGTTCTTAATGGTCACTTTTTCCAAATTTTGATAATTGATACACATTCGGAGTGAACCATCCTTTTTCTTTACAAAAAAAAACCAGAGCACCCCATGGAGAGATACTCAGTCGGATGAAACCTTTGTCTAATAAATCTTTCAATTGATCTTTCAACTCCTTAAGTTCAATCGGAGCCATTCTATAAAGAGGAATAGAGATAGGTTGCGTATCGAGGACTAGGTCAATACCAAAGTTTATTTCCCTTTCAGAAGGAATATCGGGTAGATCATCGGGGAATACTTCTGGAAATTCATTCACAACGGGTACCGACTCAAGACTAGGGACTTCGGAATCCACATCCCCCACCCTAACTTTATGATAGATGCAACCCTTAGAGATCATCTTTCTAGCTTTCAAACAAGAGACAAACCAAATCTTAGGCAAAGAATTCCCCCCTTTCACTCTAGGATAGGCTCATTTGGAAACTGGAATTTGACTACCCGAGTTCTACAATCTATAGAAGCATAACAAGAATGTAGCCAATCCATCCCAACTATGACATCAAAGTCTAACATATCAAGTTCTACCAAGTCAACAAGAGTAACTCTATGGGACAAGGAAACGAAATATTTTCTATAGACCCTCTTAGCCATAACAGAATCACCAATAGGGGTAGAGACAGGAAAATGTTCTAACAACACCTCGGGGAGCACATCAAACCTCATGTCCATGTAGGGAGTCACAAAGTACAAAGTAGCACCGGGATCAAGTAAAGCATAAACATCTATTTGAAAAACTTTCAACATACCGGTAACCACATCGGGTAAACTCTCTTGATCACCTCTAGTCTGGAGAGCATAGAATCAGGTTTGCTTAGGAGCATTCGCACCCGAACCACTTGGACCGGATGAGGGGTCAGGTTGAGCCCTACGACGATTATCTCCTCATTCTTAGAAACAAAAGGACAATTCATTATCTTGTGATCCATCTTACCACCCCAAAAACAAGCATTGGAACCCGCTAGAAACTTACCCTCATGGTTTATCTCACACTTAGCACAAGTAGGTATCAAGGACTTACTACCATCTACTTGAGATTTAGGGTTAGACACCCTTTTATTGTTAGACCTTGGAGGGGCATTAGAAGAATCTTTCCCGGAGAACTTTTGCCGGAACCTTGAACGACCCCGTCCACCGGACCTAGAATATGAAAAGTTACCATCATCCGTTCTTGCCCTTTTTGCTTCCCTAGATCATTCCTTGAGCTTTTATTCCTCAATTTTTTGGACATGCACCATAGGGCGAGAAATGTCCATATCATGAACAAGCATAGAGGTGCGGCATTCACTGACAACCAAGTCGGATACACCCGACACAAACTTACTCATGTTGGTCCTATGATCCGCCACAATAGAAGGAGCGTATTTAGATAGTTGAGTGAACCTCAAAGCGTACTCCCTTACACTCATATTTCCTTGCCGAAGGTTAATGAACTCTAGCACCTTGGCCTCTCTCATCTCTAGAGGAAAAAATCTATCAAGAAAAACACTTTTGAACCTTTCCCACTCTATGGGACCCGCTTCTTCCGGCCTTGCCTCTTTCCATTGATCGAACCAAATCTGATCAAACCCCCTTGAGTTGATTAGCGCCCAATTCCGCCTTCTCTACCGGAGTCTCTCCCATAATAGCAAGTATCTTATAGACCTGATCAATTAATTCTTGAGGATCTTCCTCAAATTTGGAGGAATAGAATTCTGGATGGTTCATCCCTGTAAAGTCCCTCACTCTTGCCGCCGCCGTACCCACATTTGGGTTCATGGGGGTTACCACCTATCTATTTGCTTGGGCCGTCACGGCTTGAGCCAACTCTTGAAAAGCTGACCTAAACTTTCCATTTGTTACTTTCTTTGTCAAAGGATCAATCGGAGCTTGAGGAGGAGCTAAGGGAGGAACTTCTTGAACCACATTGTCTCCCTCAGTCCTTCTAGCATTAGCCCTTCTAGTAGTCATATCTTGAAAACCATCGGGTAAGGATTAGGAGAAAGACTTTATGGGGTTAAACTCCATGGCACGACTTAGAGAATGTAGAAGTGAAGTTTCCTAAATGTCTAGTAGCCTCTAATTCAAAAATATGGCGTGCTTCACACTTATGAATAAAACTCTACATGACGTGATTTGAGACATCCTAGAAACATTTTAAACCTTGTGCTCTGATTACCAAGTTTGTCACGACCCAGGGGTACTCCCTAGATGTAACAAGGCGTATAAGACCCCGATAAGCCTCATACAAGCCACTTAGCATATCATAACATAAAGTAATAGAAAATGGTGCAGAAAATTTAAAACATTTCAATACAATGAAAGTCTTTATAAAACGAGCGGAAGTCTAATACACTTGTTTCAAACCATCTAAACAACATTAATAAAGTCTTGGGTCACAGCCCATACAATAGTCCAAGACATAAAATGAAGGACATAAATGAAAGGGGTGATCACATCCTCGAACACAATGAGCACTCACCAAATCTTCACTTCCTTGATCAACAATGAAGCTAGCTACGAGTGTGAGAATCTATGTCGCCGGACCCTACATTTGATAAGAATGTAGGCAAGAGTATGTGCTAGTACAGTCATGTACTAAATATGATAGCTAGCATAAACAACATAAACATAATGGTTAGTCAACACAATAAATAAGCATAACCAATGCACATAAATCATCATCGAAATAAGAAAGGAGTACTTCTCAAGTAACCTTATTTAACCTTAGTCAAGACTTGGGTCATCCGCCTATAGTCAACTTACCTCATGGAAGGCATATCAAGCAACAATCCAAGCTATTCATTTATCTCAACATTATTCACATTATTCATACCTACTTTTAAAGACATAGGGATTTGCCTCTTTGCCTAACTTATAAAGGCTAATGGGTATTCGCCTCTTGTCGTACTTATAAAGGCTAATGGGTATTCGCCTCTTTCCTTACATACTTTTAGATCGCAGGTACTCGCCTCCACAATCTCATCATATGACACGGGTACTCGCCTCCACATCATTTTATAAGGAGTATGCATACTCTCCTCCATGTCCATTCATCATAGTAAGAACGTGGGGAATCGACTCTTATTAAATTCTAAGGAGTATGGGGATCACCTCATATTCTTTCATATGGAGGTCAAGGGTAATCACCTCTAGCCTTATCAATTACATTATCTTTTAGTCTAGATTCATTTTAGGTGAGCAATCCTTTAAACCTAGAATCATTCATGTGAGAAAACATTTCACATTCATTCATTCATAATTAGCAAGTCATGTGGGAAGTATCCCTTCCATAAGAATAACATCAATTACCAACAATTCATACCATAAGCTTTACTCTTAAGCCCTACATCTCATGATCATCATCGATGCTTTATTCTCAAGAAATTATAATCATAATTCATCAATCCTATAAGGACAAGCCTAAACCCATAAAGTTTCCCTTCATGGCATTAACCCAATTATATCAATTCTAGGTTAGAATCATGGAATAGGCATGGGTACATGTAATTTCACCCTAAAAACATGTAATTCTACCAATTCTTTGATAAACAATCACAATCCACTCAATTGGATCAACATTCATCATAACCCACAACATTAGAAGAAACCCTAATTAGAATTGGGGAATTCTAGGACACTCCATGGATGGAAGAAATCTATGGAAGAAAACTTATCATACCTTGATTACACACAAGCTTGAAGATTGGAGACTTGAACTTGACCTAACTTTAATTTTTTCCTTCTTCAAACTTCTAGAGAGAGAATTGTTTGAGAGGAGTTTTGGGTTTTCTTTTGGGATTTTAGAGAATGACTTGAATGGGGGATTTTGGGGGTTAAAAATATTTATATAGCTGTTATATACTTAGGCAAAATGACACCACTACAATTTAATTAAAACCGGAAAAGACCCCTTGTCCCCAAAATAACCGTCCAGGCCTGACCCACGAGACCACGACTGACGGACCGTGGATGGACCTACGGACCGTCTTGGTCAAGCGTGATCTTGACAGAGATTTCTGGCCACCTACAGAACCCCTAGCCATGAGTAATGGACCCATCCACGGGGCGTGGGTCATGGCGTGGTTCACTGCCTTAGGCAGTTTTCTTGAGGTTCCCAACCACAGATCCACCTACGGTCCGTGGTCCCAACCACGAGCCGTGGTTGGCCACCATGGATGGCACCTGAAACTTGCTAAAAAACTGCCATTTGCCTTGTTTCGAATCTGGGGTGTTACACTAGTGGGGGGTGGGGTGGGTGGGTTTTGCTGCCCTTGTTTTTTCTATACATATTATCGTACCTATTCTCCATTAATTGTGAGAACTTGTAACTTTGATATCTTTAGTCATATATTTTTAAGGGAAAAAATATGCGGGATATGCCAGCTCGGAAGAAATAAGTTTCTAGTACTTAGTGGTAGGTATTGCAGCTCCTTCCCTCCATATTCATCTAAGTGTAGACTTCATTTGAGGATGAATGTTCCCAAGGGGGAGATAATGTAACACCTCTGATTTCAAAACGAAAAAAATCCTAGTTTTCAGAAAATCTGGTGCTAGTACCAACAGAACCACCCACAGACCGTAGATGGGACCACGGACTATAGATGGGGTTCCGTCGTTAAGTCCCAAATCTTGATAGTTTCTGATCCCACCCACGGTTGACCAGTACGGTTCGTGGTTGGACCTACGGACCGTAGGTGAGGGTAAGCAGCCAGTTAGAAGGAAATTATTGTTGGGTCAACTTCAAATAGTCAAAACTCTTAGAACAAAATGAATTATGTGGAACATGACTCATCAAATGATAGATAATTGAATCATCTTTCCAACAAAACCGAGTTTGCTACAGTCCCATCTCTGAGTAAAAAGTTATGGTCATTTTAGTGAAGCCCTGTCGGGCAGACTTGACCGACGACCGCTACCTACGGTTGGTAGGTCAATCCATGGACCGTGGGTGTCCTTCGTCATAATTAAGTCAGGGTCATTTTGGTCCTTTCCCCTATGCGTTGGGCA
Source organism: Solanum etuberosum (assembly GCA_029582245.1). Lineage (NCBI taxonomy): Eukaryota > Viridiplantae > Streptophyta > Magnoliopsida > Solanales > Solanaceae > Solanum > Solanum etuberosum. Next base: position 141,403 of record JAJONR010000510.1, read on the forward strand.
CTTAAACTATGTCTTTTGATCCCTAAACTATGTAGTTTTGGTAAGTTTAAGCCTAGTAACTTAGTCAGATCTTTCCCTAAGCGATTCATTCACTAAAAATTCATCAAACTTAGAACAAAATAGGAGAAAAGAGGTGACCCAAACCCTTCCAAGAATGCAATAGGTTTTCTTCAGTTCCAGCCCCGAAATCAGTAGATTTCGTCACTAGGTATGCAGGATTTAACTAGTGGGTTCCTTTCATCCACTAGGTCACTAAAATTCAATTAGATTCTTGATTCCCTTTATCTTGTTTAGACCTAGGCTTTCTTGAACTTTATATGATTGTTGCGATTGAGTTGTTATAGTATCCTTAATCAGATTATCATGGTTTCGTAATATTGTTGCTTAGTTCCTTGCATGAAATTCAGAACCCTAATTGTATCGATTCGGTTAAGTTATATTTAAGCATTCAGTCTTAGTATGTCACGATCAGAATTAGTACTTGGTCATTGCATTTAGTTCAGTCTTCACTATATTCCAGCATTTACATTCAATTAAGATTATGTTATTGCTCAGTATGCTTTGTTCAGTTATGTATTTTATTCATTTATACTCTATATCCTGCATGCTTAGTACATTCCAAGTACTGACGCATACTCTGCGCTACATCATATCATGATGTAGGCTCAGGTACTCAGCATCCAGATCACACATAGATCAGTTCTCGATCTCCAGTTCAGCAGCTTCAGTGGTAAGTCCTTATACTTCGAGAATAATAGACATGCTTTACACTTTAGTCTTTTTATTCAGTTTTCAATTTTGCTAGAGTTAACTAGGGCATGTTCCAGCAACTTTAGTCAGTTAGAGGCTTTTTCAGATATAGTACTAGATTCAACTTTAGTTTTAAGTTTGATCTTCCAGTTGTTATTAAACTCATAGTTTTTTATATATTCAGATTAGTATTGGGTATTCCCTACTTTCAAATAAATATTGTTTTAAGCTTCTGCATAGTATATTTTATTCAGTAATCTTTTAGTATGCATATGATATGCCAGCTTGGGGTTAGCTTGGGGTCACTCGTGATCCTAGCTCCTGTGTTTACATCCAGGGGGTAGCCTCTGGGCATGAAAATATTCTTTTAATTTGTATTATTTTCATGGTGGGGTGAGGGTGGGGGATAAGAGAAATTATTATAAATGTAGGGGATAGGAGAAATGATTTTGGGTGCACAGAAAAGAAAAATGTTGTATTCATACATAATTGCTTAATTAAATCATCTTTTATTGAACTAATTATTTTTGTATGTATGTCATCATTATTTTCCTCCTCTTTTCTCCCTTGTGTTTTTCATAAATAGAAAAAAAATTAAAATTAAAATCGGTTTACAAGATCCAAATAGAAAAGAAATGAAAGAAACAGGAAGTGAGGGGGGGGGGAGTGTAGAGAGTAGATGACTAACTTTTTTTATTTTTAATTTACTATAAAATTAAAAATCAATTGAATCATATGAGCTCATATATTAAGTATTTTCAAATAATTTTAAATTGAAAACGGCATAAAATGCCCTTAAGCTATTCAATTTGGTACAATATTGCCCTTCAGTCATCTTAGGAGTATGATACATTAGACATAAGAGTATTTTGAGCCAAACAGTTTACGTAAGGGGTATTTGGGAGCCAAAAGGAGGATGGAGGTTAGTTGTTTACCAATTCGTATAATTCAGTGGCATTTTAGTCCCTTCTCCATTAAATCTTTTATATAGAAGAGCCACAAAATTGACGACAAAGGGCAAAAATGTAATTTCATAATAATACCTTTTTTAAAAAAAATATCCAGAAATATCTACACACTCTCTCTTATCTATTTGAATTTAAAATTCTATAAATTTTAAAATATCTATATTTATGTGGCTATATGTCACGACCTAGACCATCGTGAGTGACACCCACACTAAACCACATGATGGAAGTACCTACAACTAAACCCAAAACATCATTTATAAAACCAAGTTCATCATAATGAATATAAAACACAGTTTAGATAGCCAAAGAATTGAGTTCTCATAAACTCATACGAACAGTCAAAACAATAATGCAGAAATAAATCTCAAAGAACTAAAAGTCGTGGTACCAAACTCTAATGTCTAAAATAAAGGGGATGCAACCCCGAAGCTTAAAAATATTAACAATTAACTAAGAATGTAGTAGTTCACAAAGATGAATAAGAAGAACACATGAATCGATAGCAACCTGGATTAATAGTTCACCCTTGGATTCAAAGTAAGACGTCCCTTAACAGAGGTCTTGGATCAGCCGCGGGAAGATTCCCCATACTCAACAAGGTAAAAACAAGTGAAGTATCACTATATAAACCATAGTGTACTGGTAGAATCACATGGACAGTCTAAGATATGAATGTAAACAACTTACCATAGTACAGTAACACATAACAACATATAAACAATTGTTAATGCATATCCACTCCCAGACACATAACATGGAACAATAAGTATATGGATGCATGTCCCACATAACCACAAATGCAATGCTAGTTTTCTCATTTTCCCTAATATGCATTGGACAATGATATTATAAAGCAGTAGACATACACATATAGATAAACCAGAAAACATACAACCATCACCTACCTCGAATCAAGCCTCTTAAAACTCTAAAGAAACAAAGTTTTACCTTATCGAAGTGCCTTGGCTTGTTCTTTGTCTAAAACAATAAATGAAAGCAACAATCAATCACAAAGGCCTAGTTAAATTCGGATTATACTCAAATCCTAACCCTAGGCCAATCCATTATCATCTCCCTCCTCACCGCAACTTAGGGATTTTCCCACTATGAAATCATATAAAAACCCTCCCGCAAGAGTAATATTCTAGATTCTAAGGCTTAGGAACAAAAATATAAATTGTGGGAGTAACAATCTTACCTTTACCGGCGAATTCCATAGGAAAATGAGTGCAAACAACCCGAAATCACCCCTACCAAGTCCAAGAACAAAAGTGCAGAAATTATGAGGTACTTCTATATAAAATCTTGTTTCACCCTACTATAGAAGTCCAACTTACTATAGCGACCCCGCTATAACGGTCTACACACTCTGTTATAGCAGTCTGAGTCCCGCTATAGCAGAATATGCGAAGTTCATGGACTCGGAAATATATAAAAATCTCATTTTTCACAACATTCCTCCTTCCGAACCTCGACAAGCACAACACACATTAACAGCCCATTACCATAATCAATCTATTTTTTCAAGCTAGATTTGCAAGATTGCACTTAGACCCACTTTCTCAAGCTAAATCTGTAACAACACAATCACTGCAATCATCAACTAATAGTTTAACTCTAACAATTCTTTCTCAAGAAAGCTTAGAGTACTAAACTAGAATTGCATTTACAACTATAATTCCTCAATTAAAACACAAACTATTAATTGAACCCACTTTGAATCAACAATAAAATTAGTAAATATCCACACCCATAAGCTAATTGAAGCATTCAACTACATAATCACACCCCCAAGAATTGGGGTTTTAGCCAAAAATAATAAAGAACAAGAAATCGTTACCAACAAAGTTTTTCATCACGTTGGGCAACAACCCACAAGTCACCAAATGCTCAAAATTCAGTTAAAAATCAAACAAACCCAAAATCTCAACTCAGAAGTGTAAAAACAATGTCTTAAATGTTCAAAATCAAAAATCCAGAACAGGACAATATGGGAACTGACTTCCTTCCTTTAAAAATTGCATTGATACGTTCCAAGAATTTCAGCATCAGAGTTACTCGATGAAGAAAGTCGGGCTCTATAATTGTTCTATAACTTTTTGCGAAAGTGCTCCTCTTCTCACCTTCTTGACATGGCCTTGTACCACCTCTGTCTATAACGTTTGGCAAGCTACATTGACTTTGCCGAACACTTTCGACGACTCGCCAAAATACTTATCCTATCGCCAAGTTGGTCTTACCCATGGGCTGGCCTGTTTTAAATTTAGGCGAGCTGAAGGTCAACTCGGCTACTCGCCGAGTGCCTTTAGCTAGTACCAGTTTTGCTTTCCTTGAACTTTTTCAGCTTTTTCGCTCCTTCTTGCGTCATAATGTCATTACCTTGCTCTTTTGCCTTCATGTTTGCAAATTAACATTTAACATCAGTTATTTGCACAAAATAGGTATTGAGTACACTAAATATTTGAATATTAAGCCCTAAATGAGTCAAAATCCCCAACTCATCAACACCTCCAACTTAAACTTTTGCTTGTCCTCAAGTAAAACACCAGATCAATCTGGTCATTAGGGATGTCTCTAAATAGTGCTACTTGAGACTCACCATGAATGCACACGAGGTTCAATCTACCCATGCCATGTTCAATTGTTCACTACAAGTTTCAAACTATGACTTACCATCATCAAATAGAAGTTAAGCTCACAATGCTTGCTTCAAATGCAAATTCAAGTTAAACAAAAGTATTCGAATGCCCTCAGATCAAGAATGATTCAATGCCAACAAAAATCTCATCAAAATTTAAGAAATGAGGAATCAAAATCAACTTTTAGAATCTCAAAGATAAACATATGCATGATTATACCCATATTATTTTCTGTATTTTCCCATCAACATGTCAGTCGGCTCAATCAAGATCACCAAGGTCATTCAAGGCTTGTAATGGGGCTGAGGGTAAGGATATGATTGTATAGGGATTAGTGACTTATACCTTGATGAAGCATGCCTTGCATTTCACTTCTTCTCCTTTTCTTCCACTCTCTTTGATTTTTACAATCCGTCGTAAGTTCTTTCAAGAACAGAGATTCTTATATGATTCATTGAACACCCCTTTTGTTTTACCCATGCACAAATTGCATTGCAACATTCTTTCTCAATTATTATTTTTTGCTTTTCTCTCTTTTTTTTTATACGGAGGGGTTCCATCTTTTTCAGCACAATCCTTCAAGGGTGAATTTCACAAACTTCTTGACTCTCCTCATTTTTCACCACACCCCCAACTTAGGCCTGGGGTCTAAGTTTGCTTTTCAAACGGACCAATGCTTCATGAAGGTTTTAAGTGGGGAGGAAAGAGGACAAATGTGTTCATGTTTCATCCAAAGAAAAGGTTAGGCTCAAATGGTTCCATGCTAGGTTCATACTCTCACAAGGTGGCCACACCGAGGTATCATATCAATTTAGTTCACTCTCAATTTTTTTTGCTTAAGATCATTTCTTTCATTCGCCAATGTTAGTCAGTTGGACCAACGGGGCAAGTTCTAGGTATCTCCAAACACATATTTCAAAAAAATCTCACCACATAAGGCATTCAATACAATCATCAATCCTTACTCTACAATTAAGCTCAGGAGCAACGATCATTGCAAGACTCATTGCAATAATTGACTTATTACAATGAGATGCTAAGAGTTCACACATGACTTATACAACTCAAATTTGCCTCATTTGACTTGCAAAAACATATCGCTCGATCAAGAGAACTATTCAAGTCATTGGTATTGATCGGAACCGATACTCAAATATGCGAGAGAACAGACACAACATTCACGAACAACACAACACCCCCAAACTTAAACTGTGCAGTGCCCTCAATGGAGATATAACTAATGTAACTAGAAAAACAGAAGAGGAATGTTCACTGAATGAAAGGATTAGAATAGGAGAGACTCTTCAATTCACGCCCTATCAGCGTGCACTTACTGGTAACGCCAAACCATTCGGTGAACCCCCTAGCTGAAGTTATCTTGCCGAAATTGATAGAAAGTTGGCTCTCTAGTTGGGTAAAAAGGGCAACCTCAGTTGGGCTCGCTGACTTGTTTGGTGATGCACCGAATATTCTGCCTATCGCCAAATGTTTCAGAATTTCTCGAAGCTGGCTATAAGATGAGCACTGCACTTGAGCGAACTTGGGGGGTCAGTTAGTGATTCTCTGAAAGAGTAGGTCCACCGTCCACTTGTCATTCTTTCAAAAATGAGAACTTCAACCTACACATTCAACAAACATTATTCAAAACAACTAAAACTTGGGTTGCCTCTCAAGAAGCGCCTTTTTTAACGTCGTGGCATGACGTGAAAATTTCTCAAGCATCTTCCAAATACACCACTTCAATTACCGAGACATCTAGACATTCTCCAAAATAAAGATTCAAATGTTGCCCATTTACTTTGAAAGTCGATCCTTCTTTGCTTTCAACCTGAATTGCCCCATTTGCAAACACTCGAGTGACCTTGAACGGGCCTGACCACTTTGATTTGAGTTTACCCGGGAAGAGTATCAATCGAGAGTTATAAAGAAAAATAGGATCACCTACTTTAAATTCTCATCGAAGGATTTTGGCATCATGCCACTTCTTCATTTTCTCCTTCTAAAGGGCTGAACTCTCATGCGCCCTCAGCCGAAACTCCTCCAACTCATGGAGTTTATTGACTCTATCTTTTGAAGCGTCCCCCCACTTCATGTTTAACGCCTTCAATGCCCATAATGACTTATATTCAAGCTCGATTGGTAGGTAATAAAACTTTCCAAATACAAATTGGTATAGTGACATGCCAAATGGAGTTTTGAATGATGTGCAGTACGCCCAGAGAACATCATCTAACATACAAGACAAGTCATTCCTATTTGCATTGATTGTTTTTGCCAGAACTCCCTTGATTTCTCAATTTGATACTTTATCTTGGCCATTTGTCTGCGGATGATAAGGGATTGCCACTTTACGCTTGACTCCATATTTTCTCAACAAAAAGTGAAAAACCGGTTGAAAAATGAGACCCTCAATCACTAATAAATGCACGTGGAGTACCGAACCTTGTGAAAATGTATCGCTTCAAGAATTGCACAACAGTCTTCCCTTAATTGTTGGGAAAATCTACAGCTTCTACCGATTTAGAAACGTAATCAACCGCCATCAAGATATACTTATTTCCGAAAGAGCTCACAAACGGTCCCATGAGGTCGACTCCCAAGATATCAAACAACTCTACCTCTAGAATAGGATGAAGAGGTAACTCATGCGTTCTCGATACTCCTCCTTGATTTGGGCATTGAATACATTGTTTAACGAGAGAATGAGCATCTTGGTATAATGATGGCCAATTGTAGCCACTTTGAAGAACTTTGGCGGCTGTCCGTACCCCGCTATATTGTCCACCAACTGGTGATGCTTTGCTAGCATCAAGAATTGCATTTACTTCCACTTCCTGTGCGCACCTTCTAATTATGTGGTATGCGCATTCCCTGAATAGGTACGGTTCATCCCAGAAGAACCTCTTTATATCGAACAAGATTTTCTTTTGTTGATAAAAATTTAGTCCCTCGAGCATAATCCCACACACTACATAATTTGTGAAGTCAACATACCAGGATGATTTACCATGGGTTACCCTCATCACTGCTTCGTCGGGAAATGCTTCCTCAATGTCCCTATCACTGGGTTCAACAATATTGGTTTCCAGCTGAGACAATTGATCCTCCACTTGGTTCTCACACCTTTTTCGATCCTTGACCTAGAAATCAAACTCTTGCAACAACAACACCCACTGAATCAATCTCGGCTTTGCATCTTTCTTAGCCATCAAATATAGAATTGCATCATGATCCGTGTGCACCAAAACTTTAGTACCCAACAAATACTCTGTATATTTCTCAAAAGCATACACCACGGCTAGCAATTCTTTTTCAATGACGGTATAATTCTTTTGAGCTACATTTAAGGTTTTACTCGCATAATAAACCAGGAGAAATATCTTGCCTTTTCGTTAACCAAGATCAGCTCCCAAAGAAACACCACTAGCATCACACATGAGTTCGAATGGAATACTCCAATCCGGGGCAACACTGATCGGAGCGGACACTAGTTTTTCTTTTAAGCACAAAAATTCTTTTAGGCAGGCTTCATCAAAGTTGAAAGTGGATTCTTTTCCTAGTAACTTGAAAGGGGGTGACCTACCTTGGAAAAATCCTTTAGAAAGCCCCTGTAGAAACCCGCATGGCCTAAAAAACTCCAGACACCTTTCATCGAAATAGGAGGGGGTAGTTTTGCTTCGACTTTAGCTTGATCCACTTGCATTCCTTCTCCTGAAATTTCATGCCCCAAAAAAGTACCCTCTTTGACCATGAAATGACACTTCTCCCAATTAAGAACAAGATTGGTTTCAATGCATCTTTGTAATACCTTCCCAAGGTGTTCAAGACATGCTTCAAATGAATCACCAACAATCTTAAAATCATCCATAAATACCTCTATTGAGTCTTCAACCATATCGGCAAAAATAGAAAGCATACACCGTTGGAATGTTGCCTGGGTATTGCACAACCCAAAAGACATTCTTTTGAAAGCAGATGTTCCATAGGGACATGTAAAAGTTGTTTTCTATTGATCTTCTGGTGTAATAGAAATCTTGTTGTACCCGGAATAACCATCTAAAAAGTAATACCATCCACGCCCCGCGAGCCTATCAAGCATTTGGTCCATCAATGGCATAGGAAAATGATCTTTCTCAGTCCATACAATTAATTTATGGTAGTCCATGCATACACGCCACCCAGCAACCGGTCTCATAGGTAAAAGTTCCCCTTTTTCATTTGCAACAAGCATGATGCCTCCTTTTATTGGTACACATTGCATAGTACTCACTCATTTGCTATCCGTAATGGGGTATACAACACCCGCATCAAGCCACATGATGATTTGTTCTTTACCACTTCTTGCATCGGTGGGTTTAGCCTCCTTTGGTGTTCAATGCTTGGTTTACATTCACTATCCAATTGGATTTTATGAGTGCAAATTCTTGGGGAATCCCCACAATATCAACAATTGTCCATCCAATGGCTTTAATGTATCGTTTCAACACCAAAAGTAATTTTACTTGCCATTCAAGCAGATCTGTGGCAATGATGACGAGCAAGGTGTTGTTAGCTCCCAAAAATACATACTGAATGTGGGATGGGAGCACCTTCATCTCAAGCTTCGGTGGCTCTTCGGTGGACGGTTTAGCGAGGGGACTTTCTTGATTTTTCAGATCGATGTCAAGCTTCACTGGAATTTTAGAATGAGAACCTAAACCAGATAGATCAGCCACAACTTCATCATAATCCTGAAATTCTTCCTCATCATAATTTGAATGGACGGCAGCTAAGGGGTCACCCACACAAAACACTTCACTCACACTAGCCACTGCTTCATTAATCACAACGATGGTTGAGACCACATGAATGTCACTAGGTTACTTCATTGATTTGCACACATTGAAAGTAACCGCCTCATCATTTACCAACAATTTCAAGTCACCACTTTCGATATCCACAAGGGCTCTACCGGTAGCCAAGAACGGTCTACCTAAAATAAAAAGTACCTCAGCGACAATCTCGTAGTCCAAAATAACAAAGTTGGCCGAGAATATGAACCTATCCACTTTCACCAAAATATTATGAAGTATGCCAATGGGATGTTTAATAGATCGATCAGTCATGAGAAGATGCATTGTTGTAGACTTAGGTTCGCCCAACACAAGTTGTTTGAGAATGGCATACAAGAATCAAGTTAATACTTGCCCCCAAATCACGCAATGTTTTTGCAAATTGAAGCATCCCAATAGTGCATGGAATAGTAAATGCTCCCGGATCAGCTTTCTTGATAACCACATTGCTTGTGATGATTTCACTACAACTATGAGACACCTCAACAGTTTCAAAATCCATACTCCTCTTCTTGGTGACAAATTATTTCATGAACTTTGCATAGCCTGGCATTTCCAACAAAGCTTCCACTAAAGGAAGATTTATCGACAGAGCCTTGAAAACAGATAAAAACTTTTGAAACTTTGCATCTTCATCCCTTTTTTTAGTCTTTGAGGGAATGGTGGGTTGACTTTGGGCAACAGTTTTGTAGATTTTGAAGAAGAAGCAGCACCCTCATGTGATGTTTGCAATTTCTCGATGATGAGTTGTCTTGGAATTTCATCAACCTATTTGGGTGTGTCATTTTCCGGTTCTTGGTCAGACTACTCTACCTCAACGACATCATTTCCTTCTTTACTAGTGTTTGCCTCACCAGTCACTTTCACGTCACCACCTACTGCTTTTCCACTCCGAGTCAACACCGCCAAATATTTATCATGATTATTTTTTTAATTCAGCATCACATCATTGGTAAAACTCTCTTGCGGTTTAGACTCTAATTGGGTTGAATGTTGTGTCCTTTAACATTCATGTTGCTTGATGGAATCTGAGTGAGAGTTTACCTTCTAATTCAAGGATGAGAAATTTGCCTTCATATCTTTAAGCACTTCGTCAGATCCTCTCCCTTAGTTATAATGCGAGACAACAAATCATCTACCCGAAAGCTCCCAGAACTGTCCCTATATCTTGGACTATCACCCATGTTCATGTAACAAGCATCATCGTCATCTTCTCTCCTCAAAAAATTGTTTTGGTCAGCCCAAAGTCAATTGTAACCTCTACGTCCATCCTCACTAAATATATTCCAACCTTGATTTTTGCCCGGACTTAAAGAGCTCTAAAGAAAACCGTTTTCTAGTCTTGACACTTTTTTCACCTCTTTGTTTTAAAATATCACTTCAGCTGGATTCATAGTTTCGTAACCATTCCCCATAACATGCTTATTTCAATAGTTCTATTTGGGTTATTATTTTGGCCATCCTTTCATCTCTTTCTTAGTTCTTTTCCAATTTTTCCTTCGTCATCCCAAAGTTCAAAGGAGACACCTGATCTTCTCTAGTGTACCAAGTGCGATTGAATTTTTTCATCGGATCAAGAAGTGTAGAAGCTATGTCAAAAGGTTGTTGCATGATTCCTCCTCGAATGAGCTGGTCTGCCACATCTTTGTTGACTGAGTCAAGGCTCTGGTAAAAATATTGTAACAACACATTGTCAGGTAGTCCGTGAGTTGGACATTGGAGCAGCAACTTATTGAACCTCAACCATGTCTCATGAATAGGTTCACCATCCACTCACTTAAAGTTCTGAATATTATCCCTCAACTTCACAATCTTCGAGGGAGGGAAAAACCTTACATAAAATGCATCAGTGAGCTCCTCCCAAGAAGTGATTGATTCCCTTGGTAAATCGGCCAACCACTTCATTGCCTCCCCCATTAGAGAAACGGGAAACAAACTAAGTCGAACCGAGTCCTGAGTGATATTCTTGAAAGAAAATTGCCCACACACATCCACTAAGTTTCGGATGTGGTCAAGAGGGTCCTCATGAGCAAGTCTTCCAAAGAGATCCTTCATTTGCAACAGCTGCAATATAGTGTTGGTCAGATGAAACACCGCATTGCTCATAGTCGAAGGCAATCGAATAGCACCCGCATTTCCCAATTGATCTTCACTGATATCGTGCAAATTACCGATGTCATCATTGTTCCCAAGTTGGCTGGTATTGCTCCCATTAACACTCATGTCTTCACCTGTTTAAGAGAAGCCAATAAAGAACACAAATAAGTTGATTAACTACAACAAAATCAGTTCACGACTAAACTTCAATAAAAGAATTTTAAACACCACTCCCCGGTAGAGGCGCCATTTTTGATAACGCTCAACTACACTTCATCTGATTCTAAGTGTAGGCGGTTGCTAACAGGAATAAACCCAACTAAGAGTTGAAGTCGATCCCACAAGGAGTGATACAATAAAGATTTCGACTAAGAAGTAAAATAGTGTTCTAATCGTTTGTAGATGTACACATTTTCACAACAATAAAATAAATGACAAGGTTTTGACAATTAAAGTCCAATGGGGGGATTTGGGTAACCTAGTTACGACTACTAAAATAGGGAGTAGTAAAATAGACAGGGTTTCTTGGAAATGTGATAAATTGAATGACAATTTCGCAAAATGGGTGATTATTATTTAATAAAAGTCGTTGAATCTTAGTGGGTAGGCTAGCTTTTGGGTGCAATAGTCATTTCTCAATCAACTATTACGAATCAAGTGAGTTCTTTCGAACCTCGACAAGAACAACACAGATTAAAAGCCCATTACCTTAATCATTCTACTTTTTCAAGCTAGATTTGTAAGATTGCATTAAGACCCACTTTCTCAAGCTAAATTTGTAACAACACAATCACTACAATCATCAACTAATAATTTAACTCTAACAGTTCTTTCTCAAGCAAGCTTAGAGTACTAAACTAGAATTGCATTTGCAACTACAATTCCTCAATTAAAACATAAACTATTAATTGAACCCACTTCGAATCAACAATAATACCAGTAAATATCAACAACCATAAGCTAATTGAAACATTCGACTACATAATCACACCCCCAAGAATGGTGGTTTTATCCAAACATAATAAATAAAAAGAAATCGTTACCAACAAAGTTTTCCATCAGGTTGGGCAACAATCCACAAGTCTCCAAATGCTCAAAATTTAGCTAAAAATCAAACAAACCCTAAATATCTACTCAAAAGTATAAAAACAGTGTTTTAGAATGTTCAAGATCAAAAACCCATAACTGGAAAATGTGGGAACTGCCTTCCTTCTTTTGAAAATTGCATTTATACGTTCCCTGAATTTCAGGATCATAGTGTCATGACCCAGGGGTACCCCTAGATGTAGCAAGGCGTATAAGACCCCGAGAGGCCTCATACAAACCACTTAGCATATCATAAAATAAAGTAATAGAAATAATGCATAAATTTAAAATATTTTCCATACAATAAAAGTCTTTTATAAAACGAGGGGAAGTCTATTACACTTTTTCTCATACCATCTAATACATGAATATCTTTGGGACGCAGCCCATACAATAGTCTAAACATAAAATGAAAGACATAAGAACATGGTGACTATCTCCTCGAATACTATGAGGACTCACCAGACTTCAATCCTTTCTTCTACTAAGATCCTAGCCACGGGGATGGAAGTCAATCTCGCTGGATCCTACATTTGATAAGAATGTAGGCAAGAGTATGCATTAGTACAAACATGTACTAAATATGATAGGTAGAATAAATCGTCAACATAGGCATAACATAAGCATTAGTCAACATAAGACATAATCCATAAACATGAGAGATAACAACATAAGTCATAAGCAAAGTCAATACATTTAAATCATCATGACATAAAGGGAATACATCATAAGTAACCTTAAAGCATACTTAACCAAACATAGATAATCCCCTATAATATCTCACTCATCAAATTAGACCACCTTGGGCCATCTTTCAAGTTCATCATCTTTTGTTCTAATCTTTATCTTATCTCTCATAGAAAAGGGGAATCACCTCTAGTCATACATTTCATGGAAGGCCTTTCAAGCTACAATCCAAACAATTCATTCTTAACAACATAGTTCACGTTATTCTTGCTTTACTTTTCAAGACAAGGGTATTCACCTCTATGCCCATTATGAAGGCTAATGGGTATTCACCTCTTGCCTTATTTAGGAATCATAGGTATTCGCCTCCATGTCGGACATGATATGACATAGGTATTTGCCTCCATGTTCACTTTAAGGAATCATAGGTATTCTCCTCCATGTCCCCACATGGTATGATATAGGTATTCACCTCCACGTCATTTTATAAGGATCATAGTTACTCGCCTCCATGTCTATCATGATATGATATAAGTATTCGCTTTCATATCACTTTAAAGGTTAATGGGTATTCACCTCTTGCCTTGCTCTAGAAATTACTTATATTAAGGGTAATCACCTCACATTTATCAACACATGACATGGGTAATCACCTCATGTTCATCATCTCATGACATGGGTAATCACCTCATATTTTCTAACTTAGGAATATGGGAGATCACCTCACATCCCTCTCTTATGAAGGTCTTTGGGGAATCACCTCAAGCCTCAACACATCTCACAGTACTTTGATTTAGATTCATTTTAGGTGAGCAAGCCTTTCAACCTACAATTATTCTATGTGACAAAACCTTTCACATTAATACATTCATACATTCATAAGGTAGGTCATGTGGGTAAAGTCCTTCCACACCAATTCTATCTAATAATCTACCATTATCATATAACCTTCACTCTCAAAGCCATAACATTCATAATTCATCATATTAGCTTTACTCTCAAAGACCTAACAATCAACATTCATAACTACAAGACTTACTCTAAAAGCAATACTCCTTACAATCATCACATAGGCCTAGATCTCAAGACATTCTAATCACATGTTTCACTCTTAAGCAATTCTTATCAAATATCATTATATAGGCTCAATCTCAAGCAATACTAATCAAGATTCAACATGTATACCTTAATCTAATTTAATTCATGTCTATATGCTTTTCTATCAAGCAATCTACTATACATATCATCAGTCCTAGAAGATTATCTCTAAATCCTCAATTTCCCCCTTCAAGGTACAAAACTCAGTTACTTCAATTTCATCTTTCTAGACATGGGTTAGGCATGGACATATGTAATTTCATCCTAAAACATTATTTACTAACAATTTAATCATAAAAAATCATTATCCACTCAATTGGATCAACATTCATCAATACCCAAAATATTGGAAGAAACGCTAACTCAAATTGGGGATTTCATCTTCACAATTGGGGAAACCTAGGGAACTCCATGGATGAAAGGAGTCCATGGATGAAAAGTTATCATACCTTGATTACAATGCCCACAGATGCTTGAGGATTGGAGGCTTGACCTTGATCCTAGCTTCAAACTCTATCTTTTTCTTCAAGTTCTAGAGAGAGAAATATTTGAGAAGAAGAATTTTGGAATTTTTTTGGGGTTTTGGAAATAATGTCTTGAATGGTGAGCTTAAAGGGTTAAAATTAGTTATATAGGGGAACTAGGATTAGGCAAAACGACCTCACTTAAATCAAACTTAAACCGGAAAGTCCCAAAATAACCCTCACTTGGCAGCCCACTTCCAGGCTTCACGAGAGGCACCACGAGCCGTGGTCCTCAACACTGGTTGTGGTCCTGCTCGTGGTCATGGACCAGTGACTAGGCCACCTTGGCTTTTCCTCCTAAATTTGAAGGCATGACTATGAGCCTTCCCACGAGCTATGGTCTTTACCACTGGATGTGAAGTGGCTCGTGAAGGTGAGCCAACTTTGGGCAGCCCTTGGTGAGCTATTGCATTAGCCACCACAGACCACACCACGGGCCGTGGTCCCCACCACTAGCTTTGGTGGGGGTCATGAAGGGTGAGGCAGTGCTTGGGGAAGCTTGGGCAGCCTTGGCCCCTTCCCCTTGGCCCTTGCCCTCTTCCTTGGCTGAACCCTCACACTAAACTGTAGTTTAGCCTACTAGTTTTTGGGGTGTTACAATATCTCTCCCTTGGGAACATTCATCCTCGAATGATGATTCTAAACACCTTAAGGAAGTAAAGATTCAATACTAGCATCGCACCATGCATGTAACTCATTTAAATGCACACAACTAAGGAGGAACTTCAACTCCAAAGTAAACATGCTCAATGCAACACAAGGAAGTAGGAACTTCATCTAACAACCCATTATGCATGAAATCTCATAACTTATCATGTCCAAGGAGGAACTACTATCACTGAGCTTAAAACATGCTCAACACAATATCATAGAGCTCTTATGCAATTCGTTCTCAAAAAGCATTCATTCAAGGAGGAATCTCTCAACTCCGAGCTAAGGCATATTCGTCAATTCATCTCATGAAGTCATTAGGCAACTCATACTCAATGAACAACAACATGAGGAAATTCAATCATATAAACTCATTTTCTTTCAAAACACAAGCTTTCATGAACATGCATCACATAGGGAAATCATGGGAACACCTAAACACACATGACTTCAAACAAGGAGCAAACCTTGGGGAACTCTTCTTTGATTCTCACTTTCTTAACTTGCCAGTCTAACATCTCGACCGAAACTCCCTCATAAGAGGAACTTTCATCTACTCCCAATCCTTCTAAGGGAACTAGGGATGTCGGATTTCCAACACACTCTTTTCAACTTAGAGATATGGAAAATCGGATGCACCTATGCCAACTCACTAGCAAAGCTAACCCATAAGCACACTAACCACATGTCTCAAGATCTCTCATGGGCCTACAAAGAGGGGACTAAGCTTCCCTATCTTACCACACTTACTACCCCCTTCTTGGGTGATATGCTTCAAGTAAGCCCAATGCACAAACATTAAGAACACACAATGACCTTGCTATCTAAGCACACCGTCTCTAACTTTAACCTAAAATCCATCTTCGGGACATCATCATCTTTCACCCTCATTTGGTGCTAACCCGACCTAAGATCAATCTTAAAAAGGTAACTAACTCTTTAAAGTTGGTCAACACTTGAATCTATCTCCCTCACACTAGCTAGGTGGTACATGCAACTCTTAAAAGTCATCTTAAAGAAAAGAAATAACCCTAACTTATGTCATAGATTTTCCCCCCTTCCACTCTCGGATAGGCTCATTCGGGAACTACCAATTTAACTACACGGGTTCTACAATAAAATAGGAGCATAATAGGAGTGCAACTAAACTATCACAAAGATGACATCAAAATCTAGCAAAGCACAGACACCAATAAAGAAGCTTTCAAAATACCGGGATCCACATCGAAAGCACACTCTTTTTCACCTCTAGCTTGGAGAGCACAAAACCAATTTTGCTTTGGGGCATTCGCACCCAAACAAATTGGACCGGAAGAAGGGTAGGGTTGAGACCTACGACGACTATCTCCTGCATTTCTAGCAACTATAGGACAATGCCTTAACTTGTGGCCCAGGTTGCCACAACCAAAACAAACATTGGAACCCGCTAGGCATTCACCCGCATGTCTTCTATCACACTTATCACACCCTGGTAATAGAACCCCACTACCATCTCCTTGAGGATTAGGGTAAGACACCCTTTCTAGGTTGAACTTAGGAGTGTTTGAGGGCCCTTGCCCGAGGAACTTTTGTCTAAACCTAGGGTCGGCCACTAGAGATGGGGCATATTTTGACAATTGAGAAAACTTTAGAGAATACCCCTTCGCACTCATACTTCCTTTATGAAGGTTGAGGACCTCATGCACTCTTGCTTCCCTCATCTCAAAGGGAAGGAACCTATAAACAAAAGCAGATTTAAACACTTCCCATTCTACGGGACCCTCTCCTACCGTCCTAGCTTCTTTCCATTGGTTGTACCACTCTTTAGCAACACCTTTCAATTGATAAGCTGCCAATTCCACCTTCTCTACCAAAGTCACCCCCATAATAGAAAGTACCTTATATACCTCATCAATAAACTCTTGAGGATCTTCCTCAACTTTGGAGCCATAAAAGTCCGGAGGGTTCATCCTAGTAAAGTCCCTCACACTGGAAGCCGTCATACCCACATTTGGGCTCACGGGGGCTACAACCTCACTATTGTCTTGGGCCGTCACGGCTTGAGCCAACACTTGAATAGCCGTCCTAAACTCTGCATTAGTCAAATTCTCATCTATAGGGTAAATCGGATCTTGTGGAGCTAGTAGAGGAGCTTCTTGATCCACATTGCCTTCCTCATTGCTTCTAGCATTAGCCCTTGTAGTAGCCATATCATGAAGACCATCGGGTAAGGATTAGGAGAAAGACCTTATAAAGTTAAACTCTATCGCACGACTTAAGGAAATGAAGAAGTGAAGTTTCGTAAGCATCTAATAGCTTCTCAATCATAAATGTGGCACGCTTCAAACTTATGAACAGTACTCTACTAGACATTGTTTTGAGACATCCTAGCACCATTCTAAACCTCGTGCTCTAATACAAAGTTTATCACGACCCAGGGGTACCCCGTAGATGTAACAAGGCGTATAAGACCCCGAGATGCTTCATACAAGATACTTAGCATATCATAACATAAAGTAATAGAAATGATGCAGAAATTTAAAACATTTTCCATACAATAAAAGTCTTTATAAAATGAGAGGAAGTCTATTACACTTTGTCTCAAACCATCTAATACATGAATATATGTAACGACCCAGGGGTACTCCCTAGATGTAACAAGGCGTATAAGACCCCGAGAAGCCTTATACAAGCCACTTAGCATATCATAACATAAAGTAATAGAAATGAGTGGGAATTTAAAACATTTCAATACAATCGAAGTCTTTATGAAATGAAGCGAAAGTCTAACAAAATTGTCTCAAACCATCTAAATCTCACGAATAAAATATTGGGACACAACCTATACAATAGTCCAAACATAAAATGAAAGACATATAGGAAAGTGGTGATCACATCCTCAAATACAATGAGAACTCACCAAATCTTGACTTCCTTGATCAACAACGTAGCTAGCCATGAGTGTGAGAATCTATATCGCCCGTCACTACATTAGATAAGAATGTAGGCAAGAGTATGCGTTAGTACAATCATGTACTAAATATGATAGCTAGCATAAATAACATAAACATAATGATTAGTCAATACAAACCATAAGCATAATCAATGCACATAAATCATCATCATAATAAGAAAGGAATACTTCTCAAGCAACCTTAGTTAGCCTTAGTCAAGACTTGGGTCATCTGCCTCTAGTCAAGCTTACCTCATGGAAGGAATCTCTAGCAAAAATACAAGCTATTATTTATTTATATCATAGTTCTCATTATTCATACTTACTTTTAAAGACGTGAGGATTTGCCTCTTTGCCTAACCTACAAAGGATAATGGGTATTCGCCTCTTGCCTTACTTACTTTTAGATCATGGGTACTCGCCTCCATGTCCATTCATCCTAATAAGAACATGGGGACTCACTTCTTTTTCAATTCTAAGGAGTATGGGAATCGCCTCATATCCTTTCATATGGAGTTCAAGGGTAATCACCTATAGCCTCATCAATTACATAATCTTTTAGTCTAGATTCATTTTAGGTGAGCAATCCTTTCATCCTAGAATCCTTCATGTGAGAAAGCCTTTCACATTCATACCTTCATAGTTAGCCAATTCATATGCGAGTATCCCTTCCACAACAATAATATCAATTACCAACAATTCATATCATAAGCTTTACTTTCAAAGCCTTAGATCTCATGATCATCATCTAAGCTTTATTCTCAATTTATTCTAATCATAATTTATCAATCCTATAAGGATATATCTAAACCCACAAAGTTTTCCTTCATGGAATTAACCCAACTATATCAATTCTAGGTTAGAATCATGGAATAGGCATGGGTACATGTAAATTCATCCTAAAGACATGGTTTACTATCAATTCAATCATAAACAATCATTATCCACTCAGTTGGATCAATATTCATCATAACCCACAACATTGGAAGAAACCCTAACTAGAATTGGGGAAGTCTTCATCAATTTGGGGAAATTCTAGGGGACTCCATGGAAGGAAGGATTCCATGGATGAAAACACATCATACCTTGATTATAATGCCCTCACAAGCTTGAAGATTAGGGACCTGAACTTGACCTAGCTTCAATTTCTTTCTTCTTCTTCCAATTTCTGGAGAAAGAATATTTGAGAGGAGTTTTGGGAATTCTTTTGGGGTTTTGAGAGAATGACTTGAATGAGGGATTTTGGGGGTTAAAAATACTTATATTGGTTTTTTGGACTTAGGCAAAACGACGCCACTTCAATTTAATTAAATTCGGAAAAGACCCTTAAGCCCTGAACTTAACCATCCCAAAAGTCCACCCACGAGACCCTGCCGACGTACCGTGGATGGACCTACGGTCCATCCTGGTCGGGCGTGGTCTTAACAGAGACTTTTGGTAACCTACGGACCCCTAGCCACGAGCCGTGGACCAATCCACGGGGCGTGGGTCCTGGCGTGGTTCACTGCCTTGGGCAGTTTTCTTGGGGACTCATGGTTTGTCATTGTGGGGTGGCACCTTGAAGTTCTAACATGTTATCCTCTATTTTGAATCTGGGATGTTACATTATCTCCCCTTGGGATCATTCATCCTCGAATGACGTTCTAGACACCTATTAAAGGAAACGACTCTAGCCTAGCAGTCTATCATGCATGCAATACCTAAAAATGAACACAACTACGGAGAAAACATCATCTCAAAGCCAAACATACTCAATGCACTATAAGGAAGTAGGAACTACATCTAACAACCCAATATGCATGAAATTTCAAATTTCTTACTTGAAGGAGGTACTATCATCTCCAAGCTTAAAAGCATGCTCAACACAATCTTATGGAGCTCATATGCAATTCAATCTCAAAAAGCATATCTAATCATGTTCATCAACTCATCTCATGAAGTCTATAGGCAACTCTTACTCAATGCACAACAACATGAGGAAAGCAATTAACTTAAGTCATTTCTTTCAAGACTTAAGCTTTTTATGAACATGCATATAGAGAAATCATGGAAACACATAAACACACATGACTTCTAAACATAATAAAAACCAAGAGGAAATTCATTACCTCAAGCTAAAGTAGGAGTAGAAGGAAAAAGATGAGGATATCGGGACTTCATATCGGCCTCAGCCTCCCAAGTAGAACCCTTAACTAAGTGGTTTCTCCACAATACCTTCACGGAAGCTATTTCCTTGTTTCTCAATCTCTTAACCTGCCGGTCTAAAATCTCAATCGAAACTTCTTCATAAGAGAGACTTTCATCAACTTCCAAGCCTTCTAGGGGAACTATGGATGTCAGATCTCCAACACACTTCTTAAGCATAGAGACATAAAACATTGGATGCACCATTGCCAAATCGTTTGGCAAATCATGTTCATAAGCAACCTTACCAACACGTCTCAAGATTTGATACGAGCCTATGTATCGGGGACTAAGTTTCCCTTTCTTCTCAAATCTCATCACACCCTTCATGGGCGAGATTTTCAATAGACCCAATCACTAACCTCAAACTCAAGGTCTCTTTTTCTAACATCGGCATAAGACTTTTGTTGGCTTTTGGCCGTTCTCAACCTCTCTCTAATGAACCAAACTTTCTCCATAGCCTCGTGAACTAATTCGGGTCCAATCAAAGTACCTTCACCCACTTCAAACCACCCTATATGAGATCTACACCTCCTACCATAAAGAACTTCAAAGGGGGCAATACCAATATTAGAATGGTAACTATTATTATAAGTAAAATCTATCAATGGCAAGTGATCATCCCAAATTTCCTTGAAATTGATGACACATGTTCTAAACATATCCTTTAAAGTTTGGATCGTCCACTCTGCTTCCCCATCGGTTTGTGGGTGAAAAGTCATGCTAAGCTTCACTTTGGTGCCAAGACCTTTTTGGAATGACTTCCAAAACTGAGAAGTAAACTGAGTACCTCTATCAGAGATAATGGACAATGGCACACCATGCAATCTTACCATTTCCCTCAAATACTATTTGGCATAGTCTTCCTCCACATAAGAAACTTTGACAGGAATGAAATTGGCCGATTTCCTCATTCGGTCTACAATAACCCAAATTGAATCATATTGTCGCCGAGTACGTGGCAACCCTACTATAAAGTCCATATTCACGTCTTCCCACTTCCAAGTAGGAATGTTGATGTCTTGGGATAAACCTCTCGGTTTCTGATGCTCAACCTTTACTTGTTGGCAATTTGGACATTTAGTCACAAATCCCGTAATATCTTTCTTCATCCCATTCCACCAATAGATCTCCCGCAAATCATGATACATCTTTGTGGCTCCTGGGTGAATAGAATACCGAGAACTATGGGCTTCTGCTAAAAAATTTTCCCTCAGATCATCAACATTCGGAACACATAGACGACATTGGTATCTAAGTATCATCTCCCCCTCGGGAGAAAGCCTCAACGGACTTCTTGAGTACCGCTTCCTTCAATTCCACCAAAGTCGGATCAAGACATTGCTTATCTTTCACATCATTTACAAAAGATGATTCAGAACCATTATGGACCATGACACCACCCTTGGCAGAGTCTACCAATCGAACACCCAATCGGGCCAATCTATTCACATCTCGAGCCAACTCTTTTCTATCATCATCCACATGAGCAACACTACCCATAGACAACCTACTAAGAGCATCCGCTACTACATTCTCCTTTCCGGGGTGATAGAGAACACTCATATCATTATCCTTCAATAAGTCAAGGCACCTTCTTTGGTGAAGATTCAGATCTTTTTGATCAAACACATATTACAAGATTTTGTGGTCGGTGAACACATCTACATGCACACCATATAAATAATGCCTCCATATCTTTAAGGCAAAAACCACCGCCGCTAATTGAAGATCATGCGTCAGATAACTCTTCTCATGAACCTTAAGTCGCCTTGAAGCATAAGCAATACCCTTTCCGATTTGCATAATCACACATCCCAACCCAATTCTAAAGGCATCACAATATACTACATAAACATATGTTCCTTTCGGTAAGGTCAAAATCGGAGCGGAGGTAAGTCTATCTTTCAACTCTTGAAAACTTCTCACATAATTTAGACAATACAAACTTAGCCTTCTTTTCAGTCAGAGCCGTCAATGGAGAGGCAATAGAATAAAAACTTCTCAACAAATCGTCGATAATAACCGGACAAACTAAAAAAGCTTCTAATGTCCGAAGGTGATAGAGGTCTAGGACAACTCTTGACCGTATCCGTCTTCTTAGGATCTACCTCTATACCCTTTCTTGACACAATATTTCCAAGGAAAGCTACGGACCTTAGCCAAAATTCACATTTTCTAAACTTTGTGAAAAGTTGTTGTTCCTTAAGGATTTACAATACGATTCTCAAATGATCAACATGCTCATTCTCACTCCTTGAGTAGATCAAAATATCATCAATGAACATAATCACAAGCATCTCAAGGTATTCTCTAAAAACCCTATTCATCAAGTCCATAAACGCCGCCAGAGCATTAGTCAAACCAAATGACATTACTAGAAACTCATAGTGACCATATCGGGTTCTAAAGGCCGTTTTTGGAATATCTTCCTCTTTCACCTTCAATTGGTGATAACCTGATCGGAGATCAACTTTAGAGAAGTAACTTGCCCCTTGAAGTTGGTCAAACAAATCATCAATCCTTGGGAGAGGATACTTGCTCTTAATGGTCACCTTGTTCAACTGTCGATAATCGATGCACATTCAGAGTGAACAATCTTTTTTCTTAACGAATAACACCGGAGCACCCCACGGTGAGATACTTGGTCTGATAAAACCTTTGTCTAACAGATCTTCTAACTGTTCCTTCAACTTCTTAAGTTCCGCTAGAGCCATTTTATAAGGAGGAATAGAGATAGGCTGCATATCCAGAAGAAGGTCAATACCGAAATCTATTTTCCTTTCGGGAGGAACACCGGGTAGATCATCAAGGAATACTTTCAGAAACTCCTTGACAACTTGGACTGACTCAAGAGAAGGGATTTCGGAATCTACATCCCTCACCCTCACTAGATGGTACAAGCAACCCTTAGAAATCATCTTTCTATCCTTAAGACAAGAAATAACCCGACTCTTAGGCTTAGAATTTCCCCTTTTCCACTCTAGGATAGGCTCATTTGGGGATTGGAACTTAACCACCCTACTTCTACAATCAATAGAAGCATACCACGAATGCAACCAATCAATACCAAGGATGACATCGATGTCAAACATATCAAGTTCTACCAAGTCAACAAGAGTAACTCTATGGGATAAGGATATGGGATACTTTCTATATACCCTCTCAGCCAACACAGAATCACCAACAGGGGTAGCGACAGAAAAGGGCTCTAATAAAATATCGGGGAGCACATCAAACCTCATAGCCACATAGGGCGTCACAAAGGAAAAAGTAGCATCGGGATCAAGCAAAGAATACACATCAATTTTAAAAACTTTAACATACCGGTCACCACATCGGGGGAACTCTCATGATCAACTCTTGTTTAGAGAGCATAGAATCGGTTTTTCTTAGGAGTATTCGCACCCTAACCACTTGGACCGGATGAAGGGTAGGGTTGAGCCCTACGGTGAGTATCTCCCTCATTCTTAGCAACCGAAGGACAATCCCTTATTTTGTGAACCATCTTACCACACCCAAAGCAAGCATTAGAGCCCGCTAGACACTTACCCTCATGAATTCTCCCACATTTAGCACAAGTAGGCATTGAGGACTTACCACCATCTCCTTGAGGTTTAAGGTTAGACACCCTTTCATTGTTAGACCTTGGAGGAGCATTAGAAGAACCTTGCCTGGAGAACTTTTGTCGTAATCTTGAATGGCGTCATCCACCAGACCTAGAATGTGAAAAGTTACCATCATCAGTTCTTGACCTCTTTGCTTCCCTAGATCTTTCCTTCAGCTTTTCTTCCTCAATTTGTTGGGCATGCACCATAAGGCGAGAAATATCCATTTCATGGACAAGTATAGTGGTGCGGCACTATTTGACAACCAAGTCGGAAACTCCCGACACAAACTTACTCATCTTGGTCCTACGATCCGCCACAATAAAAGAAGCATACTTAGATAGTTGAGTGAACCTCAAAGATTACTCCCTCAAACTCATATTTCCTTGTCGAAGGTTGATGAACTCAAGCACCTTGGCCTCTCTCATCTCTAGTGGGAACAATCTATGATGAATAGCACTTTTGAACCTTTCCCACTCTATAAGACCTGCTCCTTCTGGCCTTGCCTCTTTCCATTGATTGAACCAAATCTGAGCAACCCCTTTGAGTTATTAAGCGGCCAATTTCGCCTTCTCTACCGGAGTCACTCCCATAATAGAAAGTATCCTATAGACCTCGTCGATAAACTCTTGAGGGTCTTCCTTAACTTTGGAGCCATAAAATTCCGAAGGGTTCATCCTTGTAAAGTCCCTCACTCTTGCCGCCGCCGTACCCACATTTGGGTTCACGGGAGCTACCACCTCTCTATTGGCTTGGGCCGTCACGGCTTGAGCCAACACTTAGAAAGCCGACCTAATCTCCGCATTGGTTAAATTTTTAGCCAAAGGGTCAATCGGAGCTTCAGGAGGAGCTTGGGGAGAAACTTATTGACCCACATTTTCTCCCTCCATCCTTCTAGCATTAGCCTTTCTAGTAGTCATATCCTGAAAAACCATCAGGTTAGGATTAGGAGAAAGACTTCATAGAGTTAAACTCCATGGCACGACTTAGAGAAATGAAGAAATGAAGTTTCCTAAACATCTAGTAGCCTCTCATTCATAAATGTGGTGCGCTTCACACTTATGAACAAGACTCTACTTGGCGTGGTTTGAGACATCCTAGAATCATTCTAAAACTTGTGCTCTGATTACAAAGTTTGTCATGACCCAGGGGTACCCCTTAGATTAACAAGGCGTATAAGACCTCGAGAGGCCTCATACAAGCCACTTAGCATATCATAACATAAAGTAATAGAAATGAGTGGGAATTTAAAACATTTCAATACAATTGAAGTCTTTATAAAATGAAGAGGAAGTCTAACACAATTGTCTCAAACCATCTAAATCTCATGAATAAAATCTTGGGACACAGCCCATACAATAGTCCCAACATAAAATGAAAGACATAAAGGAAAGTGGTGATCGCATTCTCAAATACAATGTGGACTCAACAAATCATCATTTCCTAGATCAACAACGAAGCTAGCCACGAGTGTGAGAATCTATAGCAGCGGACCCTACATTTGATAAGAATGTAGGCAAGAGTATGCGTTAGTACAATCATGGAATAAATATGATAGCAAGCATAAACAACATAAACATAATGGTTAGTCAATACAAACCATAAGCATAATCAATACACATAAATCATCATCATAATAAGAAAGGAATACTTCTCAAGCAACCTTACTTAGCCTTAGTCAAGACTTGGGTCATCCGCCTCTAGTCAAGCTTACCTTATAGAAGGCATCTCTAGCAACAATCCAAGCTATTCATTCTTCATATCATAGTTCTCATTATTCATACTTACTTTTAAAGACATGAGGATTTACCTCTTTGCCTAACTTACAAAGGCTAATTGGTATTCGCCTCTTGCCTTACTTACTCTTAGATCGCGGGTACTCGCCTCCACAATCTCATCATATGATGTGGGTACTCGCCTCCACACCATTTCTTAAGTATCATGGGTACTTGCCTCCATGTCCATTCATCCTAATAAGAACATGGGGACTCACCTCTTGTTCAATTCTAAGGAGTATGGGAATCACCTCATATCCTTCCATATGGAGGTCAAGGGTAATCGACTCTAGCCTTATCAATTACATAATCTTTTAGACTAGATTCATTTTAGGTGAGCAATCCTTTCAACCTAGAATCATTCATGTAAGAAAGCCTTTCATATTCATACATTCATACTTAGCAAATTCATGTGGGAAGTATCCCTTCCACAACAATAACATCAATTACCAACAATTCATATCATAAGATTTACTTTCAAATCCCTAGATCTCATGATCCTCATCTAAGCTTTATTATCAAGTTATTATAATTATAATTCATCAGTACTATAAGGATATATCTAAATCCACAAAGTTTCCCTTCATGGCATCAATCCAACTATTTCAATTATAGGTTAGAATCATGGAATAGGCATGGGTACATGTAAATTCATCCTAAAGACATGGTTTACTATCAATTCAATAATAAACAATCATTATCCACTCAATTGGATCAATATTCATCATAACCCACAACATTGGAAGAAACCCTAACTAGAATTGGGGAATTCTTCATCAATTTGGAGAAATTCTAGGGGACTCCATGTAAGGAAGGAATCCATGGATTAAAAGCCATTATACCTTGATTACAATGCCCTCACAAGCTTGTAAATTAGGGACTTGAACTTGACCTAACTTCAATTTATTCCTTATTCTTCCAACTTTTAGAGAGAGAATATTTGAGAGGGGTTTTGGGAATCTTTTTGGGATTTTGATAGAATGACTTGAATGAGGGATTTTGGGGGTTAAAAGTACTTATATAGGTGTTTTGGACTTAGTCAAAATGACACCACTTCAATTTAATTAAAATTGGAAAAATACCCTTATGCCCTCAACTTAACCATCCCAAAAGCCCACCCACGAAACCCCACCGACGGACTGTGGATGGACCTACGGTCCGTCCTGGTATGGCGTCGTCTTGACAGAAACTTTTGGCCACCAACGGACCCACTAGCCACGAGTCGTGGACCCATCCATGGGGAGTGGGTCCTGACGTGGTTCACTTCCTTGGGCATTTTTCTTGCGGCCGCCTCGTGGTCCCATTGTTGGTCCTTGTGGGGTGGCACCTTGAAGTTCTAACATGTTATCCTCTATTTTGAATCCGGGATATTACAATATCTTTGGGACGCATCTCATACAATAGCCTAAACATAAAATGAAAGACATAAGAACATTGTGACTATCTCCTAGAATACTATGAGGACTCACCACACTTCAATCCTTGCTTCTACTAAGATCCTAGCCACGGGGATGGAAGTTAATCTCGCCGGATCCTAAATTTGATAACAATGTAGACAAGAGTATGCATTAGTACAAACATGTACTAAATATGATAGCTAGCATAAATCGTCAACATAGGCATAACATAAGCATTAGAAAACATAAGACATAATCCATAAATATGAGAGTTAACAACATAAGTCATAAGCATAGTCAATACATTTAATCATCATGACATAAAGGGAATACATCGTAAGTAACCTCAAAGCATACTTAACCAAATATGGATAATCCCCCATAATATCTCACTCATCAAAGTAGACCACCTTGGGCCATCTTTCAAGTTCATCATCTTTTGTTCTCATCTTTCGCTTATCTCTCATAGATAAGGGGAATCACCTCTTGTCATACATTTCATGGAAGGCCTTTCAAGCTACAATCCAAACAATTCATTCTTAACAACAAAGTTCACATTATTCTTGCATTACTTTTCAAGACAAGGGTATTCACCTCTATGCCCATTATGAAGTCTAATAGGTATTCACCTCTTGCCTTATTTAGGAATCATAGGTATTCACCTACATGTCTAACATGATATGACATAGGTATTTACCTCCATGTTCATTTTAAAGAATCATAGGTATTCGCCTCCATGTCCCCTCATGGTATGACATAGGTATTCGCCTCCACATCATTTTATAAGGATCATAGGTACTCGCCTCCATGTCCATCATGATATGATATAGGTATTCGCCTCCATATCACTTTAAAGGATAATGGGTATTCACCTCTTGCATTGCTCTAGAAATTACATATATTAAGGGTTGTCACCTCACATTTATCAACACATGACATGGGTAATCACCTCATGTTCATTATCTCATGACATTGGTAATGACCTCATGTTTTCTAACTTAGGAATATAGGAGATCACCTCACATCCCTCTCATATGAAGGTCTTTGGGGAATCACCTCAAGCCTCATCACATCTCATAGTCCTTTGACTTAGATTCATTTTAGGTGAAAAATCTTTTCAACCTAGAATCATTCTAAGTGAGAAAACATTTCACATTAATGCATTCATACATTTATAAGGTAGGTCATGTGGGTAAAGTCCTTCCACACCAATTCTATCTAATAATCTACCATTATCATATAAGCTTCACTCTCAAAGCCATAACATTCATAATTCATCATACTAGCTTTACTCTCAAAGACCTAACAATCAACATTCATAACTACAAGCCTTACTCTCAAAGCAATACTCCTTACAATCATCACATATGCCTAGATCTCAAGACATTCTAATCACATGCTTCACTCTTAAGTAGTTCGAATCATATATCATCATATAGGCTCAATCTCAAGAATACTAATCATGATTCAACATGTATACTTTAATCTAATTCAATTCATGTATAGATACTTTGCTCTCAAGCAATCAACTATACATATCATCAATCCTAGAAGATTATCTCTAAATCCTCAATTTCCCCCTTCAAGGCACAAAACCAACATACTTCAATTTCATCTTTCTAGACATGGGTTAGTCATGGGCACATGTAATTTCATCATAAAAATAGCTTTTACGGATAATTCAATCATAAACAATCATCATCCACTCAATTAGATCATAATTCCTCAATACCCACAAATTGGAAGAAACCCTAACTCAAATTAGGGATTTCATCTTCTCAATTGGGGAAAACTAGGGAACTCCATAGATGAAAGGAGTCCATGGATGAAAAGCTATCGTACCTTGATCACAAATCCCACAAATGCTTGAGGATTGGAGGCTTGACCTTGATCCTAACTTCAAACTCTATCTTCTTCTTCAAGTTCTAGAGTTAGAAATATTTGAGAGAATGAACTTTGGGATTCTTTTGGGGTTTTGGAAATAATGTCTTGAATGGTGAGTTTAAAGGGTAAAAATCACTTATATAGGGGTACTAGGTTTAGGCAAAACGACCTCACTTAAATCCAACATTAACTGGAAAGTCCCAAAATAACCATCACTTGGCAGCCGACTTCTAGGCTTCACAAGAGGCACCACGAGCCGTGGTCCTCACCACTGGTTGTGGTCCTGCTCGTGGTCATGGACCAGTGGCTAGGCCACCTAGGCTTGGTCTCCAAAAGTTGAAGGCATCATCACGAGCCTTCCCACGAGTCGTGGTCTTCACCACTGGACGTAAAGTGGCTCGTAAAGGTGATCAAACTTTGGGAAGCCTTTGGGGAGCTACTGCCTTAGCCACAACAGACCATACCACGGGCCGTGATCCCCACCACTAGCCGTGGTGGTGGTCGTGAAGGATGAGGCAGTGCTTGGGGAAGCTTGGGCAGCCTTGGCCCCTTCCCCTTGGCCCTTGCCCTCTTCCTTGGCTTGAACCCTCACACTAAACCCTAGTTTACCCTACTAGTTTCCAGGTTGTTACACATAGTCACTCGGCGAAGTAAGTCGGGCTCGCCGACACGATTGGTGATGCACCGAGTTCTCTCTTTCTCGCCTTTTTGGCTTATCTTTTTACCAATTGCTCTGTAACTTTTGGTGAAGTAGGTCAGGCTCGCCAACCTAGTCGGTGACGTGCCGAGTGCTCTTCTTCTCGCCTTCTTGACTTTTGCTTGCACCACCTCTGTCTGTAACATTTGGCAAGCTACATTGGCTTCGTCATATACTTTCGGTGACCCTCCAAAATACTGATCCTATCGCCAAGTTGGTCTTGTCCATGGGCTGTCCTGTTGGAACATTAGGCGAGCTAAAGATCCACTCGGCGAGTGACTATGGTGAGTACCAATTTTTCTTTCCTTCTACTTTTTAAGCTTTTTCACTCCTTTTTGCCTCATAATTTCTTTGCCTTCCTCTCTTTCCTTCATTTCTGCAAATTAAAATTTTAACATTAGTTATGAGCATAAAATAGGCATTGAGGATACAAAATCGTTGAATATTAAGCCCTAAATGAGTCGAAATCCGCGACTCATCAGTACCTCTTCATACCTTGTCTTAATCTTTAGAGTAACATTTAATGATATAATGTGCATCCGTATGGTACTTCTTTAGTATAGATACATGAACGACTGGATGAACTCCATACAAGTTGGGTTGCTGGGCTAACCGGTAAGTTACTGGCCCAATACCTTCAAGAATCTAAAATATACCAATGTAGTTGTTATTGCACGCAAACTCTGCCAAAGACAAAAACAGGTCCCACTGACCTGCAAAGTACAAAACATAGACTGTAACATATCCTTGAAAACCTGAATAGTGCGCTACGACTGAACCTCAGTCTGCTGGTGAAAACTTTGCTAAGCTCAACATAGGTACCTAACTCTTCCATAAAGGTCCTCAAAAATCTACAAGTGAACTGAGGACCCCTATCTGAAATAATGGATATCGGCACTCCGTGAAGATCAACTATCTCCTGAATGTTTACACGAGTCAACATGTTGTCACTGAAAGAAGACTGAACAGGAAGGAAGTGTGATGAGCACCACATAAATATTACTATATAAGAGCATGTCACTATAATGAGGTGTTGTTTACTTTGGAGTTCTATGAATTTCTACTTACTAGCTGAGTAGATAAAATCTAATATGTACTACTTCTCAATTTTAATGTCATATTTAGTGTTACTTAATACTTGATGTCATTTAATTATTTTTTATCTATCCTTATCTTATTCTTAATTAATTTTGATCGAGTTGGAATCTTTTTCTTTCGACTGCATTTTTTATTTGGGAAAGTTGTATTTGTTTAATATGTATATCCTAATTGGTGAACATCAAGTTTTTCGAACAATATTTTTATGCTTATGGGGAGAAATGAAAAATAACAAAAAAATATTGTGATTTTATGATAGATAGAAGACTTAATGTTGTCCTTTTAGCTATATGGTTCCATCTAATCTCCTGTGCAACTGTGGTTGGACTAGGAGAATAGAAGTGATTGTAAATACCCAATATATGATCTTCCTAAATTTTTTCCTTCAACCTTTATTTTGAATCGTTCAATAATAAATAATCAAGAGAAAATTTTAGAGAGGGTATAGTTAGAATACTCTTATAGTTCTCGAGAAATAATCAGTAAAGCTTTCACGAAAAATAAAGAAGAACCATTTGATCTTCTCCAAGTGTGATATTGGAGAAACACCTTTAATTTTTCCAATCATGTCATACTAATTTGAATTTATGCCATTATGAGTTATGAATGCCCAAAAATAATTTATGGTCTCTTTTTTGGATTGTCGTTGAAGCACAACATTCAGAGAGATGATTTTTCTATATTTGATCTTTTTCTTATGGGAATCCAGTCTTTTTTTTTAATAGTTGAGATGAGATGTCATATAATACTATTGCTTATTAAGAGCTCTCGGAGAACTATTTAGAAATGTTATCAATTCATCTAGGAGTCTTGAGATGAACAAATGAGTACTCCAATACAAATAATTAGATATAACTAATTCCTCTATGGAAAGTAATGACCTTGGGTGTACTGTCAACATAGGTACAACTTACATGATTTTAAAATTCTTTATATGATTCAATTTACAGTTCTATCACTTTCAATTTTCAACCATTAGAAAGTGTTGTACAAGTATTTACAAATTGTACAATGAGCTCAAAAGATCAACAATGACCTCAATGTAGCTAGTTTAATATAAAATAAGAGTTACTCTGAGAATTTTTAGGTGCACAATAAAATGCAATTAATATTACTTTGGAACACATAATCTTTTCCTTAAGCTTTCGTCTTTGTGTCAAAAACTAATTCCTTTAAGGTGATGGTAGTGAGTGTATTATACTAATTGAAAAAAAGAGCCAGATTATGTGGTCGTTAGATCCCTGTATGGCCATTAACTTTTTTGCTATATCTTTATTTATGTGCTATGCATATTCATACGACTAGTCAGTTTGGAATATGTTTAGTTCAAGAAGTCGGATAATGAAAAAGCTTTATCTACACTTGGAGTTTACACCAACCCAATAAATATATGACATGTGCCTCTTATAAATTAACACATTCTTTTGAGGTCATCGTTATAGAAAGTTGTTGTTATAGACCATTCAATATTAGGATGATAATATGGAATATTTTCTGCTGAGCATGGAACAAGAGAAACCTTAGGTGTTTTGTCACCTAAAAGGGAAACCAAAGAATACATTCGACTATCATTGTTTGGTTTGAATGACTTTCATGCAGGTAATTGTTTAGCTTGTATTTTATAAAGGAATTGGTGGTTTAATCTAAGGTTCGAAATTAAATTTTGGAACTTAGTTGAGATCTCATTTTACAGATGGACCAATACTATTAAAAGTTCTCCAAATGCACATAGGGACTTTTGAGAGTTCAATGGGAATAAACAAGCAAGGAAATGGAGTTGCTTGACGAAAGTTTGGATAACTCATACTCCTATGTGAGGATTGAACTTTTCACTTCTTGGAAAATATTAAAAGAATTTTTTCATTTTAGAGACATATAGAACCTTGTTTAATCAATTGATTGGATCGCAACAAAATAT
The DNA here is from genome assembly GCA_029582245.1 of Solanum etuberosum. Classification (NCBI taxonomy): domain Eukaryota; kingdom Viridiplantae; phylum Streptophyta; class Magnoliopsida; order Solanales; family Solanaceae; genus Solanum; species Solanum etuberosum. The sequence continues at coordinate 174,231 of JAJONR010000510.1, forward strand.
AGCTTTAGTTGTTATCTTTGTATCTTCCCTTTTTGTGCATTTATAAAATACTATTTTTTTTGTATTCGATAAGTAATATAATTCCCCTATTAATATATGTTATTTAAGAATGTTTTTATTACATATTTATTATGTTGAAATATCATATTTAGTTTTCGAGCACCAAGTTCTGAATCTTTAGTGTTCTCCATTCCTTTTGATCCTGGAGTTCTACTTCATGTGCAGAACTGGAAAGCTGAGAAGACATCGACACACCTCCAAAGAATGAAGAAGGTGTATTATATTGGCGACAAAAACCATGACCATGAAAGAACATCTTTACAATCTGAAATGCATTCTTGATATATGGTCAAAAACGAGATATACTCGAAGAAAATTTTCAAATCATTCCTGAAATACGGTCAAGAAAGAGATCTACTCAATTGAATCTTTCTGTGATTTGACAAACCTAAAATGCAGACGGCATATCCGTTTTATGGTGAGTATGCGGTCGCATAAGGGTGACGTGACGACATTCTTGTAATATTTTAGTTCTTAATTTTAAGTCTTTAAATAGACCTTTTCTAGGGTTCTGAATGTCTATCTTCCATAAACATTCATTACATTCTAGAATAATATTTTGGGATCAACAATTGTATACTTTAGTATTAGAAGTATTTAACTTTATTCCAACGTTTAGATTGTCTCTTGATCATTCTCTTTGTATGCTTAATATTCTTGAATTATTAAAATTCTTTTAGTCCCTTGCACAAAGTTATGAGTATCTAAACTGCATAATCGGTATTATGGGACCTAAAATAGGCATAATGATATGAGTTTTCATACTAAATTTTCTTACAAAGGTGTTCGTCAATGTGCATTAATTGTTCTTTCGTAAAGATTCCTTTTTGATGGTTGCAAACAATGAAATTTGCCTGAATTTTAAACTTGTTTGACAAAAAAAAAAAATTATTTAATATGGTTTGATTTTGAAATTTAAAAAACCAACTAAATTTATTAAAATAAAATAAAAAAAGATCAAAATCAAACCATGTACACCCCTAATTAGTAGTACACTAGTTTCTATACATGTGCATTGTACCTGTGTCCCATATAGTTTTTTATATATATTTGTTAGAATGATAAAAAAATTATGAAAAAAATATGAATATAATGAATAATAAAATTCAAAAATTACAAATAAATCTTTAAAATATGACAAAAAACACCAATGAGGGGTGTATTTTCATATTTGAAATAATTTCTTTTATCAATCAACTGTGAATTTTGAACATTGGTTAATAGTTACGAAACTTCTAATAAATTTATTAATGGATAATTTGAGCCCAAATAAAAATACAAACTTACGAAAATCAGAAACTCATAGAAAATTTAATTAAAAAGTATAATGGATAGAAAAATAAAATAATAAACAAAGAATAACATACAAAATACACAATACACTTTCTTCGTAAGACTTTAATCGTACTAATATAGATGGAAAAAAGAAATATATAATTAGTAAATTATTTTTCAACTACTTGTCGACACCTTCTCCCATAACTCATCAAAGTTCAACAGTCTTCTTCATCGAGCCAGTAACACCTCGAATTTCAAAAAGAAAAAAAGTTGCATAAATTATAGCTACTGGTTCAGGTCTACGAGTCCAGTCTACTGTTAGTAGAAATTTCTACGGGTCGAAGACATGTCTAGTAGAAAGGGGAAAAATATTTTTTGAAAAAAAATTAGTTTCTGAACTTTTCTACGAGTCAGCAGGACAGTCTGTTGAATGGTCGACGTATCGTAGATAAGTGTCGTAGGAAGGCCCCAGGCTTAGTGACATTTTAAAGGTCATTTATACGGTTGGGGTCTACAGACCGTAGAAATTCCTATGGGTCGTAGACAATATTCATCAAAAGTTGGTCAAAATTTAGGCTTATGAACTTTTCTACGGTTGACCAGGACGATCCGTATGAAGTAGGTCCAAACCGTACAAAATTCCGACATTTATTTCTTAGGGGTTTTTGGTTCTTTTTAAAAATATTTTAAGCCTATATTATGTCATTTTTTCCTATGTCCTAATCCCTATATAAAGCCTTTAAGTCCTAAATCTTCCCACTTTAAACTCATTCTCCTATTTCCCCAAAACCCAACCAAATTCATTCTCCCAAATTCTCTCTCAACCTAAGAAAGAAGAAACAGTTGTTTGCTCCAAGGTTTTCAATTTGTCTTTCATCTTGGGCTTTGAGTAGCCAGGTTTGTGGGTATTTACTCATGGAGTCCATTCCTTCATGAGGTCCCTACGGTTTTCAATTTCTCAAATCAATTTTAATTGATCAAATTAGGGTTCTTCTTAATTCTTCATGGATTTCATTCAATTATGATTCAATAGGTATTTTTCAATCTTTTATGTCGTGATTTAATGAAATTACATGATAGTGAGTTGAAATCATATGAACCCATGCTTGATCCATGACTTTTGACTATGAACTTGGGAAGACCTCTTGAACCTATGAACTATGAATTTAAAAATGATGTTCAAGATTATATGGTGCTTTTATATGAAAGTATGAATTGTTGTGAATGGCTTTCTCATATACGAATATGATCATGATTGTGAAAGGTATTTCTCACATATGGATTCACATTGGTGAAATGTTTTCTCACTTATGCTTGAATTGTTGTTTAAGGAGCTATTACCTTTCCTATGTTATAATGATATTTAATTTTTTTATCTATTCCATTGGGATTTAAACTCTTCACCGAGAGGGCTTTGAGGTAGATTATGAAATAGGGTAGTCTCTAGTTGCAACACCTAGTTCCTAACTACGTGCCCTAGTAGGATAGTCTTAAATGACCTAACAAGTGGATCAACTTTAGAAAAAGATGATGTGTACGGATTCAATCTTGGCAAGTAGAATCCCCTTATTTCGGTATAAGGGACATACCGGGTTCCGTGACATAGATCTCATGGTCTTATTGTCAGTTAAAGCTGATATCAACAAAACAATTATGTTTCTTGAATGCTTGCTTATGTATCTTATTTCAAATGCATTGATCATAGCTGATGATTTACATGTTGTTGCTTCTTTAAGCTTTCAAATGCTCAAATGTTGATCATGCATTATATGTTTACGCTATCTATGTCATCATGTCTATTTATGCATATTGTCTCATACATAGTACATTCCATTTACTAATGCATACTTGTGCCTACATTGTTTCACTAATGTATGGTATGACACCCCTACCTCCCACACTCGTGATGTAACACCTCGGACTTTGAGAAAGTGCTAAAAAGTACAAACAGGCAAGTCCATGAACCAAAAATGGACCATGAACCTTTCACGAAACCCTAGACGGGCCGTTTGAGGTCCACGACCCGTTAAGGGCATCAAGAGACCATCGAGGACTGCCCCTAGGTAGGATTCACTTGGACGGTGCCTTAGACGTCCCATGGTGACTTGGACGTCCGTCTAGGGGTCCTTAAAAGTTACCGAGGTTGCATCCCGAGGTCACTGTGAAGGACCACGGACGCCTAGACGGTCTGTGAAGCTTCAAATAGTCAGATATTAAACTATTTTTAGCTTTTTCCCAGTGCATGTCTTAATTGAACTTGTATAGATATGTCATGCATGCCATGGGTTAGCTTAGGGTCACTTGTAACACTTAGAACCGTGTTTCATAACTGAAAGCTGGACTAAGTAGATTCTCATTGTGGGGGTAGCTTCACGGACCGTCTAGGCGTCTGTGGTCCTTCACAGTGACCTTGGAGTGCAACCTCACTTTTTGGGTGACTTGTATGGACCCTTATATGGGCCATCCAGGTCACCATGGGCCGTCTATGGCACCGTCCATGTTACTCCTGCCTAGGGGCAGTCCTGGATGGTCTCACGATGTCATTAACGGGCCTTGGACCCCTAAACAGCCCATCGAGGATGTCATGAAGGGTCCACGGTTCATTTTGGGTTCGTGGACTTGCCCAGTTGTCCTTTCTAGACCTTTTTTGAAGTCTGAGGTGTTACAATATCTCCCATTGGGATCATTCATCCTCGAATGAAGCCTATACAAGCTAAATTTTGAGGGAATGAACTGCAATCTCTACCAACTGAGTACTAGAAACTGATATCTAACTAAATTGAGTCATATGGACATGAAAACATGTTGAAATGCAAGAATAGCTGAGCGAACATGATCTAAGACTAAATTATACATGAGTAAACTAAGAGACCGGAGAGGAACTATTATCTCAAGCTGAAACTGAATCGGAGGGAAAGAGATGAGTATACTTGTCTATCATGGCTGCTTCTGCTTCCCAAGTAGCTCCCTCTATGGACTGATTCCTCCACAAAACCTTGACTAAAGAGACTTCCTTATTCTTAAACCTATGAACCTGACGGTCAAAAATCTCAACTGGAACCTCCTTATAGGTGAGGCTATCTTTCACAGCCACACTCTTTAAAAGTACTATCGATGCCGAATCATTCACACTCTTCCTCAACAAGGAAATGTGAAAGACTGGATGAATGTTGCTAGTTATGTTGGGAACTCTAGCTCATAAGCCACATTACCAACCCTTTTCAGGATTCTCTAAGGACCTACATACCCGGGACTGAGCTTTCATTTCTTTCTAAATCTCATCACCCTTTTCATGGGTGACACTTTCAAGAAAATTCAATCATCGATTTCAAACTATAAGTCCCATTTCCTCACATCTACATAGGATTTCTGATGACTCTAAGCTGCCTTTAGTCTATATATGATGAGCTAAACTTTCTCCATAGCCTCATAAACCGAATCTGTCCCAATCAAGGCTGCTTCAGCTACTTCGAACAAACAAATCGAAGACTTGCCTCTACGCCCATACAGTGCCTCATAAGGGGAAATCTGAATACTGGAATGAATGTTGTTATCGTAAGCAAACTCTATGAGAGGTAGGTTCTAATCCCATCTACCCTTGAAATCGATCACACAATCCCTCAACATGTCCTCTAAGGTATAAATTGTACGCTCTGCTGACCATCAAATTGCGAGTGAAATGTTCTATTGAGATTTACTTGACCAAATTGGGGGGTAGGTCGATTTGTAGCTTCGATTAGCATATTATTTGAGTTATTAATCATATTCGGCTAAAAGCCTTATGATATAGTTCTTGTTCTATGATAGTTTTGCGGATTATTTCATTTATGTCGTTGTTCATAGTTCTTAAGTATTTAATGTCTTGAGTGCTTAAATACAAGTTTAAGGATAGTTTTATTAAGTCTTGTAGTTTATCTATTTCTTTCTTTATTTCTATCCAACTTTCTAGGTAATTTTGGTTTATCATTTTGTATTATAGAATGTTTTTCTATAGTATCTTTCTTCTAGTATTTCGAGTTCTTTTTCTAATTCTTTCTGTTCTTCTACTTGTTTTATAGCATATAGTTCCTTTAGTTTTTCTAATTCTTGTATTTTTGTACTTTTTGTTTCTTCTATTTTTTCAACTTCTTTTTTGACTTGTACCTTTATTCTTTCTATTTCTAATTTTCTATCTATTTCTTCATTTTCTCTTGCTATTCTTACCATAGCTGTTAGTCCATCTTCTAGTTTTACACTTTCTTTTTCTAACATTAAACTTAAAATATTTCCTATCTTTTTATATTTTCTTCCTAAGTTTGTGAATACTATTTTTATT